>JAOTOM010002181.1:0-93635 GCA_034440615.1 Ashinkailepas kermadecensis
TGAATATGGTGACTCTCACCGAAACGTAAAGCTATTAAATTATCCCTTAAACTTGGAGCGGCCATTTTGAAACCATTTTGAAAATGTTGCGGTGCCCATGCTCCTAAACGGCCCGACTAAACTTCATGAAACCTGCACCAATCGATGCAGCATAGTCTATTTACTTGGGACTTTACAATATGGTGACCTTGACCTTGACCTAAGGTCGCAAAATAAGTGCATCTTTATTTGCAATTGTTGCGGTGCCCATGCTCCTAAACTACGAAACCGAATTTCATGAAACCTTCACCAATCGACGTGACATAGTAGATATACTTGGGACTTTTGAATATGGTGACCTTGGCTTTCGGTCCAGGTTACCAAAAAGCACAAAACCATTTTAAAGACTTTTACCACGCCCATACTCCGAAACTACTGAATACAATTTCGTAAAACCTTCGCCAATCGACCTGACGTGATCGATATACGTGGGGCTTTGAATATGGTGGCCTTGGCTCTAGGTCAAGGTCACCAAAATACCCAAAATCATTTTTGAGGCTATTTGTCACGCCTATAATCCGAAAGTACTGAACCGAATTTAATGAAACATTCACCAATCGACGTGGAATGACCGATATACTCGTGACGTTCAAATATGGTGACCTTATCCTTAGGTCAAGATCATCAAAAATGCATAAACTATTTAAGGGCTGTTGCGCCGCCCATGCTCCGAAAGTACGCAACCGAATTTCATGAAACCTTCACCAATCGACGTGACGTGGTCGATATACTTCGGACTTTTTAATATGGTGACCTTGGCCTTAGGTCAAGGTCATCAAAAAATGCATAAAACTATTTTTAAGTGTTGTTCCGCCGCCCATGCTCCGAAAGTACACAACCGAATTTCATGAAACGTTTACCAATCGACGAGACGTGGTCGATGTACTTGGGTCTTCTCAATATCGTGACCTTGGCCGTAGGTCAAGGTCATCAAAAAAATGAATAAAACCATTTTTAAGGGTTGTTGCACCACCCATGCTCCGAAAGTACACAACCGAATTTCATGAAACCTTCACCAATCGACGTGACGTGATCGATATATTTGGCACTTTTCAATATGATGACCTTGGCCTTAGATCAAGGTCATCAAAAATGCATAGAACTCTTTTTAAGGGCTGTGCGCCGCCAGTGGTCCTAAAGTACGCAACCGAAGTTCATGAAACCTTCACCAATCAACGTGACGTGGTCGATATACTTGGGACTTTTCAATATGGTAACATTAGCCTTAGGTCAAGGTCATCAAAAATGACCACGACCACGTTACGTCAATTGGTGAAGGTTTCATGAAATTCTGCTGCGTACTTTCGGAGCATGGGCGGCGCAACAACCATTTACAAAGAGTTTTATGCATTTTGTATGACCTTGACCTAAGGCCAAGGTCACCATATTGAAAAGTCCCAAGTATATCGACGTCTCGTCGATTGGTAAAGGTTTCATGAAATTCGGTTGCGTACTTTCGGAGCATGGGCGGCGCAACAACCCTTAAAAAGAGTTTTATGCATTTTTGATGACCTTAACCTAAGGTCAAGGTCACCGGACAAGGTCAAGGACTCGATAGACCTTGCCCATTGCATCGATTGGTGAAAGTTTGATGGAATTCGGTTCGGTAGTTTCGGAGCATGGGCACGGCAACAACACAGGACAACAGAGCAGACCCACCCGCGCCAAGGCCGTATACAGCAGGGCCGCGCGGAAGGCGTGGAAGAACATTATGGTTGGGTTTACGAGGATATGCTGGAGCAAAATCCGAAAATCAGTTGCTGATGCTATCTGCTCCCATGATGGAACAAAACTGACAGTTCAGGTCAGTTTATGGTGGGGTAAATTTGCAGTTTAAGGTAATTTCTAATTTATTATAATTTCTTTTTCTAATGCAATGTTTATGAATGTGCTTAACATGATGTGATTACTAATTTGCTCTGCAAATCCATACCTTTCAGTTGGGAGGCAAAACAACACCCCAAAAGGGGCATGGAGTTGGGTAGGTAGGTACCTAGGTACCTAATATAGCAGCATGAAAGGTCACATTCAAAGTAATAAAAATAGGTATGTAACAACCAAACCTGGTGTAGGCAAACTCGTAAATTTGCAGTTTCAGGTACTTTCTAATTTCTTGGAATTTTTAATGTGGTGCTTTTGAATGTGCTGAACATGATGTGACCACTCACATCATCTGCAAATGCATACTTTTAAGTTGGGAGGAAAAATAACACCTAAAAAGGTCTGAACTCGGGTAAGATATCATAAAAAGTAATGTTCAATATAAATAAAAAGCATAGCATAACCTTACCAAAACTAGCCCAACCTTCAATGCAAGAAAGTAGTTTTGAATGGAAAATTTTCCAGCAATTATTTCTTTAAAAATTATAATTATAAACCTAACCTAACCTAAGCTAGCCTGAACTGAATGGTTTTTGAAGAAAAAATGTTGTTTTTTGGGTGAAAATTTATCCTTTTTTGGCCATTTTTCTAACTTACAATAAAGGAATAACCCAGCATAACTTAACCAAACCTAATCCCTTTGTATGCTTTATGGATGTAAAATGTGTGTAAGACTTGTCTTGTAGTCACCTTAACCTTTCATAATTTGGTAAATTTTTCTTAAGCGGTGTTTTAGGAATTCTAGGATTTTTTTTTCTCGGAATACTATGTTTATGAACGTGATTCGGAAGATGCGATCACTCGTTTTCTCCGTAAATGCTTACTTTTCAATTTGAAAGATGACGTCATAGTCACGTCGGTACGGTATGATGACGTCATAGGCATGGGACTGAGGCTTCGATTGGCTAACGCTACAAACGTTCACATACCTTAATGAGATGGTCCCGACTTTATTTAACCACAGATTAATAAAGCACAACTTGCCACGGTTCCAGGCGGGTTCTGTCGAGAAAAGTTCCTTTGTAGTCGCTTGTGACGAACCCACACCTCTTCTTCTCCTTCCTTCTGGCGACACGAAACGTCTCGGTGCACTCCCACCGATGCCTACTCTCCTGCAACCTGCAGGCCTTGGAACACTTAGAGCAGACAACTCCGGCAGGAAGAACTCCGTGGCGTCTAAGGAAGTCTAAGCTCGCTTGGTTGTCCTTATAGCAAAGTTTGATTATTTATTTGATTATTTGATTATATAATTTAAAAACACAAGCGTAATGTTTATCGGGACGGACCGCGAAGTGATATTTAAAAGAGTGTGCTTCTGCTCGGTCTTGTCGTCTTTCCTCAGGATTCCAACAAGCAGTATGATAATTAATAATTAAATAGGAAAACCTAACCTAACCTAACCTAACGTAATACAATCTACTCTTATCTAAACTAATATAAACTTATATATTATAATTTCAAAACAAGCGTAATATTTATCGTGACGTCATCCGTACATCACGCCCGGAAGCCGTGCTCCGCTTAGTTTTTTTCCGGCGTTGCGGTGAAATAATGGTGGTGTCATCTATGTGACAAAGAGGCAGAAATTAAGCATTTTTGACGTGAAAAAGTGTTGAATTAACTGCGTGAAGTGTTGAATGTCCCTTTAATCATGTCTGAGAAGCGCCAGGTGAGGGATGGATAAAATTATGCAACAAACAACAGCGGTGTGGCATATATGGCGCATTATAGATATTATCGCTAAGATTAACCGAGACGTAAGCATTTACGGAGAAAACGAATGATCGCATCTTCCGAATCACGTTAATAAACATAGTATTCCGGGACAAAAATCCGAAAATTCCCAAAACACCCTTTAAGACAGAAATACCCATAATTCTGCCTAGCTTGTCATGCAAGAAAGCAAACTTTTTCATGGAGAAAATTGCAACCAATTTTTTTTCTCAAAAATTTTCAAGGTAAAGAAACCTAACCTAACATGACATAACCTAAGCTAGACAGCTGTTTTTGAAGAAAAGCAATCCATTTTTAAACATCCAAAAAAGAAAAAGAAAAAAGTATTGTGGTCACCTTAAACTGCAATAGTACTGAAAATTTGTTTAACTTACAACAAAAACCTAACGTAACCTAACTTAACCAAGCCTAACACTTTTGTATGATCAATGAAGGCAAAATGTGTGTATAACCTGTTTTGTGGGTACCTCAAGCTGCAATACTACCAAAGAATGTCCCAAGAATTCAACAATTACCTTAAAGCAAAACTTTACCAATGTAATGTAATGTAGCCTAATATTGTGGTGTCTCATCATATCTAAAAACAGTCCTGTGCAATCCACTGCTTTCTGTGGCTCCTGTCTAATTTTGAAACAAGAATTTGTATCCTACAAATGTGGTTAAACCTCTATTTTGCTTTGGACCCAGCATTTCAAGAAACATTACAATGCCATATTTTCTAGCATGATTAAGATTATGTGACTACTCATTTCTGGTACAAATACACACATATGGAAATTTGTGCTTTAAGTTGTTCCATGAATTGTTGGATTTTTTTCCACCATAGCATTTATGAATGTGATTAAGATGTCACAACTCATTTCCTTTGCAAATTCTTACTTTTCAGTTGGTAGACCAATTAACACCAAAAAGAGGCTTGGTGTTAGGCAATGGCATATAAAATAATGGTTACAAAAGATACAAATGCAACATAGCCTAACCTAACCTAACTTAACCTCCCTTTCAGTTTTTATAAATTGGGAAAATGTTGCATTTTTCCTAATATTTTTACATAAAGACTAACCCAACCTAATCTAACCTAGCCTAACATGGTTTTGGAGAAACTCAAGTTCCATTTTTTTCCTCACAAATTCCCACCAAAAATCAAAATTTCCAAACTTAGAGTACCTACCTAACCTAACCTAATGAAATATAGCCCCTTTGTTTGCTTGATGGAGGTAAAATGTGTGTAAACCTTGTCTTTTCATATGCAAGTGCTTATTTTTCAGTTGACAGGACATATAATGTAAAAAAGGGCTTGGAGTTAGGTGATGGAATACAAACTAATGATGAAAAATGATAAAAATTCAGCATAACCTAACCTAACCTAACTTAACCCCCATTTTAAGGAAATATATTTTAAAATTGGATTTCACAACATTTCCCAACTTAAAGGAACTACCTAACCTAACCATGCCTAGCTCCTTTGTTTGCTGGATGGAGGTAAAACATGTGTAAAACTTGTCCTACGGACACATTAAAACACAATAATTCTGCCAAGCTTCCCTTTTAGGAAAACATTCAAAAGCAAATTTGCGAACATTTCATCCCATGTTATCTCCAAATTTTCCAATAAAAACTCAACTGAGCCTAACCTAACCTGTCCTAACCTGTTTTCAAGAAACAGCTTCCTATTGTTTTTACAATTTCCCAAATCAAAATTTCTGAACTAAAAAACTTAACCAAACCTAATGCATTTGCTTACCTTTTGGAGGTAAAATGTGTGTAAAACTTGTCCTGTGAATGGCTTCATGCAAAATACTACCTAATTATCTTGGAAATGTTTCCTTTTCAGGTGGTGAGCAGAATAAGACCAAAAGGTGGCTTTGAGTGAGGTTAAATATACCATGAAATATGACATAGAATCTTGAGAAAAACAATTAGCCTCACTATACCTAACAAAATGTAACATAACCTACTTTCATAACACACATTCTCCAAAATATGAATACATAAAATTTTCAAACTGAAAACTTTAAAATATGACTCAGTATGACCCTTCTCAAGCTTTTTTCTTGACACATTTCAGAAGAAATAAAAACTTGCCAAATCAAAAATAGCATGGTCCATTCTAACCTAGCCTAACCTCTTTGTTTTACTAAAGGATAACAATATATATATATATATTTTACTAAAGGATAACAATATATATATATATATATATATATATATTGTTATCCTTTAGTAAAACAAAGAGGTTAGCAGAATGGACCATGCTATTTTTTATTTGGCAAGTTTTTATTTCTTCTGAAATGTGTCAAGAAAAAGCTTGAGAAGGGTCATACTGAGTCATATTTTAAAGTTTTCAGTTATATATACAGTTTCAGTTATATATATATATATATATATATATATATATATATATATATATATATATATATATATATATATATATATATATATATATATATATATATATACATATACATATACATATACATATACATATACATATACATATACATATACATATACATATACATATACATATACATATACATATACATATACATATACATATACATATACATATACATATACATATACATATACATATACATATACATATACATATACATATACATATACATATATATATATATATATATATATATATATGTTGGGTAGATCTTCCAGATACAAAGATCACAATCAATGAACTTGTTATTTAATGGTAAAGTCTGCATAATCCAGTGCCACAAAATCCATTTTCAGCTTGGATGTCAGTGTGAAAAATCGTTGTTGAAAAGGTAGTACAATAGCTAAAAATTCAAAGTAGAAACATAGTTGAGGACAGGACTTCAGAGAGTGGGTTTCTCCACAAGATTTAGTGGGCAGTAAAATCACTGGTGGAATTATATATCGATATAAATGAATTTAAATTGATTTATTATTATTGCACTAATTCATTATTATTGCATTAAGAAGATAGAAATAAAAACAACCTAGGTTTCAAGATATCATTTCCTGTTCTCTTTCAGGTTGATATAGTTTCATACCATCTGCTAAGCATAACAACCTTCACTCATTTGGAAAATTCATCCAAAGTTAGGAAGAATTATATCATTATGGTACAGAAGGGTATACTGAATGCCCTTTTAAATGATAGCTCCCTGGGTTACAGTGGAATCGTTTGGTTAAGCCACTGTTTGCAACCTGCTTCGTCTGTGCCATGAACAGTCATTTATCTCCACAATCCTGGCCAAATCAGCCATGCAATGTGACACCATGTATGTCAGTAGGTGGTAGCAGTATGGCATGTGGTGCTTGTGTGTGGGTGGTTGGTTATTGGTTTTACGACACGTCGACCGTTTGAGTCACATAGCGTCGCCAATCTCTCACGCCGATTGGTCGCGGGCGAAGAGTAGCGACAGGTGAGATTCGAACCCACAATCTTTCGATTGTGAGACGAGCATCTAACCCCTAGACCACTCGTCCCCTTGTGTGTGGGTGAGGTCCAGAATAGCTGTGTTGTGTGTGTGATGTGTGGCCCAACTCCGTGCAGGGCTGGCTGCGTGCGGTGCGTGCCCAGAAGAGTCGTGTGTTCGCCAGCCTGAACGACGGACTCAGCTCTCAGACATTGCAGCTCATCTTTGCCAACACGCCGGAGAACAAAGGTGGGAGTTGCATGCTGTCCTGTAGTGGAGATGCAACTTTTGATGCATTGTGGTTAAAAGCGTTGCTCTCGGAAAAACTGGAGTTGGACAACATTTTACAAAGAAGCTTGCATCTCTCCTTCCTGAAAGTAAACGTGAATTGCTTATTTGGCATATTACAACAAAAACAATACTTGTTAGAGCTGTACTGGTGGTGGTGTGTGTCTACTAAGGGTAATCTCGGAGACGCGCAAGTCCAAACTAGCGACTCAGACGTCAGTTCCGTTTGAAGACTGGTTAGGTCCTCTTGACAGCTGGGTCTTCACACAGGTTGAAAAATAGGCTGTTCCTGGTTTTTGTCATCCAGAAAATTGTCCTGTCATTGCATTCATTTGGAGTTTGAACGGTACTGTTTGACAATGATCTGTCCTGTTACAAGGTACTCAAGGTTCACTGCAGTGCAAAATGAGATTCTGATGTCACATGTTTGAAAAAAAATATACTTTTCGTAGTCAATTATCCAACAGTCTCACCCCCCCCACCCCACGACCTGGATTACAAAGTACAAATCCAACCCTCACCACACATCACAAGCTTATCCTTATATATTCATTACTTGCAGTGATTTAAGAGAATGTCCATCTTCTCATTGTGCTAACACCCATGGCTGAAGGACATCACTCTCATAATACGCTATTCCATGCTCGCTCGATTATCTACAAATATATAAAAGCAGTGGTCTCAGGTAGTACTATCAGAACTTAACAGGTCCATATTCCACAGTTCATTTATCGTTCAGTCCTAGGCGTTTCTTGTTTATTATCTTCACCTGATTCGGGCCATTGTTTCGCTCGCAAGAGTGACGATTATGCCTACGACCGGTTTGTCTAGAAGAGCACTTGTTCAACCCTGGCCCAGTGTATGTCGGCTCGCATGAGCGGCAGATCCATTTGGCGCCATTTGTGGTCGCGTTGCGTTTGAATAGTGTTGGCGCTGTCGGCAGGTCTGACGGTGAACAGTTTTGTCCAGGTGTCCGGTACCCTCGTGGCGACCCCGGGCCGTCCGCAGCCGGTGGAGTTGAGATGCGACTCGCTGGACCTGGTCAGACAGTGCGCCGCTCAGGTAAGCACGTGTGGGCCACCTGTGGTGACCTCGGGCCGCCTGCAGTCGGTGAAGTTGAGGTGTGACTGGACCTGGTCAGACAGTGTGCCGCTCAGGTAAGCACGTGTGTGTCACCTGTGGTGACCTCGGGCCGCCTGCAGTCGGTGAAGTTGAGGTGTGACTGGACCTGGTCAGACAGTGCGCCGCTCAGGTAAGCACGTGTGTGTCACCTGTGGTGACCTCGGGCCGCCTGCAGTCGGTGGAGTTGAGGTGTGACTGGACCTGGTCAGACAGTGCGCCGCTCAGGTAAGCACGTGTGTGTCACCTGTGGTGACCTCGGGCCGCCTGCAGTCGGTGAAGTTGAGGTGTGACTCGACGTGCCCCTAAACTCCATCATCATCATTATGGTGTGACTCACTAAACCTGGTCAGACAGTACGCCTCTCAAGTAAGCACGTGTGGCAGGCGTCACAATAGTTAGATATATTGGGCTCTATAATTGAGCGACGGGTAGCCTCGTGGTGGAACACACGACTCGTTAACTGGATGTGGTGCGAGTTCGACTCCCGTGATGTCGCTCGTGAGTTAGTCTCACAGGCCCAGGTGGCTGCTGGACGGAGTGGATCTCGGCTGTCTTGGCACGTTTGTGCATGATTGGCAACACGCTAATAAAATATACAAGGTATGCTACGGCAGCCTCCGGTTAAAATTCTGTTCTCGCTGGTCAAAATAGTGGAATGATGAACGCATAATTATAGATCAATTGAATGAAAAAAAAGTATTAATTCAGATCGGAATTCAAAGATTCAAAGATAATCCTTTAGCTCAAGGAAAATACCTTTGAATTTCGATCCGAAGTAATTTTTTTTTCACTGAAATTATTTATAATTTCTCGTTCATCATTTGACCATTTTCACCAATCTGTCTCTCCGACAATTTAAGTCATTGCACTAAAGCTTATACATCGGTTGATTGACTCATGGCCTACGCAACAAGCGGAGCATGTCATGCTCTGGTTCTCCGAAGCCATCCTATCAAGCTCGGGATTTTAATAACTAAATATATTTTATTTAATCAGATCTGCATTCCAAGCAATGTCCTCAGCTACTGCATCTCCCAAAGTGTGCCCATTCAGAATAACATGTTAAGCTGCTCATGTTACTCCGAAGTGTGGGATGTTCAGATTAGAGTGTTGAGCTGCTCTGGGCGAGGTGAGTGTTCAGAGTCACTCAGGAGTGTGGGATACAATGAGCGCGACTGCCATGCTGCGTTGTGGGTCGATATTTCCCTCAAATGCACAGATGCCGCCTGTGTGTGGGCGCATTATCCAGATGTTCCCGCGTGCTACATGACCAGTGCAGTTGATGCGCGCTTGAAACCCAAATGTTCCCGCTAAAGAACGGGTGATCCTGTGTACGTACCTTACATTGTTTGTCCTGAGTTGCACTCAACACGTTTGGTTTGTCATTTGTCACGACGCAGTGAGGTCCAACGACACGTGGACAGACGGCTATTGCGGGTCTGATGTTGTCCTGCCGTCCCACCATCTTGAAGACGTGACATGCAGCCCGTGTCCTCCTCGCAGCCAGTGGTATTCCGCAGCGTGCGCAGACTGTCGGTCGCTCGCAGGACATCCTCTCGGCAGGGCTACCCGTTTCCGGCGCGCTCCGAACCCGGCTGGACGCAGACGCGCCAGCATGTCCACCTGCGCTCTCGCGTGCCGTGCTGTGCGGCCGTACTGCGCATGCGCGCCAGCGTCACACGTGCACTGCACGAGCATATGCGCCGGCGCGGCTTTCTGCACGTGGACACGCCGGTACTGACGGCAAATGACTGTGAGGGCGCCGGCGACGTGTTCTCCGTGACGGTGAGCTACCGACGGCGTGTTCTCTGTGATGTTGAGTGACGTGTTCTCCGTGACGGTGAGCTACCGACAGCGTGTTCTCTCTGATGGTGAGTGACGTGTTCTCCGTGACGGTGAGCTACCGACAGCGTATTCTCTGTGATGGTGAGTGGCGTGTTCTCCGTGACGGTGAGCTACCGACAGCGTGTTCTCTCTGATGGTGAGTGACGTGTTCTCCGTGACGGTGAGCTACCGACAGCGTGTTCTCTCTGATGGTGAGTGACGTGTTCTCCGTGACGATGAGCTACCGACGGCGCGTTCTCTGATGGTGAGTGACGTGTTCTCCGTGACCGTGAGTTATTGATGGCGTGTTCTCTGTGATGGTGAGTGACGTGTTCTCCGTGACGATGAGCTACCGACAGCGTATTCTCTGTGATGGTGAGTGGCGTGTTCTTCGTAATTATCACCCAATAATGAGGTGTTCTCTCTGACTGGGAGCTGAAGGGATTGTGCTCTCAGTCGTCTTAGCTCTAGAACTGTCGGAGGTGGGGGGGGGGTTCCTCCACCCCTTACCCTCATGTTTTTCTTCATGGTAGCCGTAGAAGGCTTAGAAATATGGCGCTGAAATTTAACATGCCGTCTGAAAATTGAATAACAGACCACTTTATGCATTTTTTTGTTGTCTGGTAATACAGAATTACCGAGCCAGACAAGGGCAAATTCAGGTCACCAGTTTCGAAAAGTGTTATTCTTAGGATACTTTTCTTAGAGCTGTCAAAGATATGATTTCAAAGACTGTTGAAAGTTTTGCATATCAATATGTAGGCATTTGTCCAACAAAAACAAATATATCTCAGGTGACCCCAGGTCATATTACCAGAGCAGATCAAGGTCAAAACAATTTGTCCGTGCTCAGAGTTTCCAGCCGGGCAATTAGCGCAAAACCGCGACTGCATACGGTAGAACGCATCGTTTTCTGTAAGTGTGCAAGGTTTTAGGTCGCTATCAGGTCAGGCCGCTGAGGAATGATTCAAACTGTGTACCTGACCCAACGTTGGAAACATGGCGTTGTCCTGGATGTTTCTCATCCAGAATATTATCCTTTCCGTAAACTTATCCGCTCCATTTTTGCCAAGAAGATGGAAAGGAGTTGTTTGAAAATGAATGCACGTGTATTGTATTGCTGTTTGATAAATATACAGAAAGTGACGGATAAGTTTTAAAATGACTTATTGATGTCGAAACAGACAGCAACATCCTCTCCGAATTGGAACGTGACAAAATTTTCCTCACCAAATCCAAGATTCAAAAACATAAATCTAACAGCCTGCATCCTTCTCCACATAAATGACGAATTGCCGACAAGCCATTGATCGTCCTTTTAGGCAGCTAAATGATATTACTTACTCTTAGACATTGCGTGTAAAGAAAATATACGACCTTCAATATACCAGGAGGTGCTGAGTTGACATCAAAAGTAACGTTAAAGATTATACTTTATTACTCAACGTTTCGGCCAGGGGCCATCGTCAGGAGTGATAAAAAATGTCAAGCTTAACAATTGAAAAAAAAAACTTACTCTTAGTACATGAGCCGACATGTCTTCTACGTGTATTTTATTGTTTGCACGGTTTCAAGGTCATCCTATGTTATTGCCCCAGGTGAAACAAGTTGTCCCAAGTTGGTCCTCTTTTTGCAGAAAATTCGTTGCTATGGTAGTTTCCAATGCTGAATTCGAATTCAGCACGCTTTTTCCCACACAGTGCCACAATTATAGGAATAGGACAAAGGTGTCCTTGGTTTGGTATGATCCAAGTTGACTTGATAACCAACTGTTGTCTTAGGGAATTTTCGATCCCGAATTGAAATTCATTGTTCCTTTATACCCAAGAAATTCACAAATTATAGAACAAGATAATGATGTGCGCTGTATGGCCGGCGCAGTTGATGCGTCAAAAACCGTACAAACTAACACGAGCTAGATAAGGTTTGAGAAGTGTACCTTTGAAAGTGGGTGACCTTGCCGGATCAAATGTTAGTACGTGCCATTTCATCAAGTATGGGCGCCATGAGCTGCAGCACATCATTCCAAGCCCACTTGTCTTTATTTCATCGCTTTACTTTTTGTAGTTTGGAAGCTGCGAAACAATTACGCTCGAACGCTGAAAGAGTATTCCTATGCGTGACCTTGAAGTTGCGTCTGAATACTAACCATGCTGTTCGCAACAAGCTATTTTTGCCAGGTTTAATCCAATAATGTCACTTGGTTAGCGGCTAAGAGTTGAAAACCGGAAAAATAGACATGTGAGTTGGCGACACTCCCGACTTTGACCTCCTTGACCTGACCTGGAGTGCCAACTTTAAGAGGTATGCGAGCTTTCTTCGCACCACTGAAAAGATGAAGGATGGCGCTACGTGCCGATCAAAACCGCGTTCGCTTCGTGGTCCAGAACAGAAGTTGGAGAAGGGTACCCCTCCCTCTCCCCGGCAGGAGCGTGGGAGGTGGTCTACCGGCCAGCGGCAGTTGGCGGGTTAAGCTAATGCTTGTAACCGGAAGGTGTTCTCGTGATGGTCAGAGCTAAGTGGGGCCGACAGGCATGTGCCTTTGTGACGGTGAGCCAGCGGACGAACGGTGGTGCGTTCTTCGTGACAGTAAACTGGCGGGAGCTCCTGGACCGTATTGTCTTGCTGTTGTGTAAGCTGTCAGTTAACCAGCACGTCAGTCTGCGATGGCGGGCTAATTATGGTGTCATGGCCGATTTCCTCATCACAGTGAGCTAACAAGGGTGGTGGTGGCGTGTCTTCCGTAGCTGCCAACTAATGAACAATGTGTTGCGTGCTCTGCACGATGCGTAAGCTCAGTGAGTAGGTGAGCTAGTAGGGACGGTGGGTCATTGGGGCATGCTCTCCGGAACGGGAGAGCTAACTGGGTGACGAGGATGTGCCGACCTTGACGGCGAGCAAACAGTAGCTGCTCGTTGACCCCCGGGACGATGAGCTGTCGCCTGTGGGAAATTCCCTCTACCAGTTCGGTGAATATCCCAGAGTCGTGGTGCAGCTGCTTGGTCTCAACAATGCACTTTTGGCGTGTTTAGCAGCCCTCTACCACCGACTGACGACCCGTTCAGACGCTCCGAGGCGTCGTGCTGCGTGTGCCGTTCAGACGCTCCGACGTGTCGTTGGGCGCGACTGCCGGCTGTGTCCAAGATATGGCTGTAGTTGAGTTGACGGTGCCGACACCTCCTCCTCAGACAGCGCGTGGCGAGTCGGCCGACGCGGAGGATCGGCAGCCGTTCTTCGGCCGTGACGCCCACCTCACCGTGTCTGGCCAGCTCCACCTGGAGGCGATCACCAGGTGAGCCGGCATGTGCAGCGGCGACTTGGTAGAGGTTTGGCTCTGTGGTCATCTCTCGGGGTTCAATTCCCAACTCTGAAATCGACGCCAGTCGCTGACGGATTATGCGTCCATTTCGGCGATATATGTATAATGATAAGGTATGACGGACAGTTATGTTGTTTTCCCGTATGCACACAACCTCACCTTCCTCACTCACAACCGATGCTCCTCCCCGCGCAACACACACACATACCTCACCGCTGATGAGCTCTGTAAGTGCTGGACCATCCTGGGTTTGAGCTCCCGAGAGAACGAGTGAGCACGACGTCGAGGTGTGGTCGACCCAGTAGCCTTGGCCGGTCGCCACACGGTCTTCTGGTCGTGTGATGAAGCAGTCGGGTCGGGGTTGGCGTGCACGAAGAACATATCCGGCTACTTTTGTTGTCCGGAGCACGCATCCAGCAGTGCTCAATAATTTGTTTACCCTGGCTCGGACAACCGTTTCTGACAGCCACCTCCGTGCCTCAGACAGTCGGTCAGTGGCTCTGACAGCGCCGTCACGCCTCTGACCGTCGGATAGTGGTTCTGACAGCGCCGTCACGCCTCTGACAGTCGGCTAGTGGTTCTGACAGCGTCGCCACGCCTCTGACAGTCAGCCAGTGGCTCTGACAGCGCCGCCACACCTCTGACAGTCGGCCAGTTGCTCTGACAACGCCGTCACGCCTCTGACCGTTCTGTTCCCAGTGGCGTCACGCACGTGTACAGCATGGGCCCGGCCTTCCGCGCCGAGAGCTCGCGCACGCACCGTCACCTGGCCGAGTTCCACATGCTGGAGGCGGAGCTGGCGCCGGTGCAGGAGCTGGCGACGCTGCTGCAGGAGCTGGAGACGCTGGTGACCGAGGTGACGCGCGCCTTCATGGCCGAGTCGGCAGCGGAACTGGAGCTGGTGCTGCCCGACACCTGGCGGCAACAGCTGGTGAGGCTGAGGCAGGTGCTGCTCGACAGTTGGTGGCTGCTCGACTGCTGGTGAGGGTGGGAAAGGGAAAGAGGAAGAGGCACGTTGGTGAAAATGGTGGACGGTGATAAGGTGGTGGGAGCCGGCGAGGATGCGGGCGGTGGGTGAGAAGGGGGAGAGGGACATCCGATGAGGCTGAGGGAAGCTGGTAATTGTGGGGATAGGTAGCTATGCTGGGAATAGGAGGTGAGATCGGGAGGGCTGTTCAGCACATGGAACCGGTAGCTGTTGATACACAGGAGAAGCAGCCTAGTGAGGGGACGAAGGGGCCGATACGTGGACCGGACTATGCGTCGTGTGTCTGAAGCCTGCCCAGCATGCTGTCTGTTATCTCGAGCGCTACTCACTGGTGGACTCGTATCCCGTACCGTCACCACTCTCGGCTCGACGTGTGACGTCGCCGCGCCTGCTCAGGAGCTGCTGCAGCGGCTGACGGCGGCGCCGTTCGTGCGGCTGACGCACGCCGAGGCGGTGGCCGTGCTGGAGCGGCGCGGCGAGACGGACGCGCGGCCCGACGCCGACCTCAGCCGGCAGCACGAGCTGGCGCTGCTCGAGCACACCGGCCAGACGCCCGTGCTGGTCACAGAGTGGCCGGCCGGCCTCAAGCCGTTCTACGCCAGCCGCCACGGGCACGTGGTGAGTGCGCGCCGCAGTCGCGCCGAGAAGCGAGTGTCGCAGTGGCGTAGTGGTGGCAAGCCGTGTGTCGCAGTTGCGTAATGGCGACGCGGTGGTGGTGGGCCGTGTGTCGCAGTACTTGTGCATCCCATGCACACAAACATATTTTTGTCTGAAACATTTTTGCATTTTTGCATTTCTGAAACATTTTGCATTCATAGCACCACATGACCGTGTGACTACCCTGGGGCGACAGCTGACCCCGACCTTGACCGTGTGACCGTCCTGCAGCACCAGATGACCGTGTCGGTGTCGGTGCCGGCAGGCGGCGGCGGTGGACCTGCTGGCGCCGCGGGTCGGCGAGCTGGCCGGCGGCAGCGTGCGGGAGCAGGACGCCGACCGGCTGGCGGCGCGGCTACAGCGGCTCGGTCTGCTGCCCGAGCTGGCCTGGTACGTCGACCTGCGCCGCTACGGCGGCCCGCCGTCGGCCGGCTTCGGGCTCGGTGTCGAACGTCTGCTGCTGCTGCTCACCGGGCTGCAGAGCGCGCGCGACGTGGTGCCGTTCCCGCGCTGGCACCGTCACTGCCATACCTAGCGCCGCGCGGCGGCCGTCGCTGCAACTAGAGGTATTGCGCCCGATCAGAGGTGGCGCCATACGACAGCAGCTGCGACGAGCATGTTAGCTGCTGCGACTGCTTGATGCGTATGAGGTGTGTGGATTGATTATTTGGTGTGGACTTTTGCACACTTGTATATGTGATGTTGATGAGATTGCGGCGTGATCATGCAGTTTGTTGGAATGATAGCCATGGGAATATATAGTACGAACCGACATCTACCATGGTTTGCCAGGTGTGGTTATGTTCATATACGATCTACTGGCATAAGTATGTCATGATTACTCATTTTAGATGGATTTTCACCATATTCCTCCCAGGGATTTTGGTATATCTCCGGTGACGTAATAGAAGTATGTTGGCTGTTGTTTTGAGATAGTGTCCGACATACTTGAATCTATATCCATCCGGGGGTTAAAATATTGTTGCACCATTCATATAGTCAGCGCATGCTGAAGGGCCTGAATGGGTACTTGCCAAGACCGTTTAGTCAGACGTGGAAAGAGAGATGATTAGTGGTGTCACTCAATCTGCTTTCGAATGGCTTATCGTCGCCGTGTTTCACTTACACCTATGCTTGCGATATCTTCCACATTTAATATCCCGTCCTATGGATTGTACGAATAGTGGGATGCTGTTGACGGTACGGGTGTGGTGTCCCCAGAGCATTTCCAAACGGAAAAAGACAGCAACATGGGATAATGGCGAACGTTTTACATTTCACCAGCTGCCGATTAATACCGATTTCCGCTTACGGTATCGTTGAGTGACCTCCGGGGTCTTGTGTTCTGCACAATTGTAAAAGTTTTGTTTTCTTTCGTTTCCTGTGTAGCAAGCAGCATTAAATACTAGATATGTTCACTGGTGTTGTTATGCTATCCTAGGATACTAATCAAGTGCGATTTATTACATTTCGACTTGTAGATAGGTAACTAGGTAAGGTCAAAAGGTTAACCTCATTTTGGACATTTCATGAATGGTGCTTAAAGACGCCATTTTGTAGTGCCCAATGGGAATATCAGACGTCCAGTTCAGTTTCGGCGCGCACGTTAGCCGCATAATTACTCACAATTCTAGAAAGGTCATCTAACGTGGAGCTAAGTCATTGATCTGAGAGGACCTTTGAAAGATTAATGACAGTTGTTTGAGTAGCCATATCCTACCATATCCATCCCCGATGATTTGGTGGCGACAAGTTAGATTAATTGCCGAAAACTCACGATTTGGGCGAAAACTAGCCGCGATATTCTTATTAGGTTACAGGTCAGTGACCTGAATGATATTTCCTTTTTCACACAAGGTCAGCAGAGGATACGAGTGCAGAATTTGTGGGTTTCATGTTAATTTTTTATGGCAGTGTACGCGAAGGTAAGGTGCATGCTGTACTGCCCTCTTAGGCCCTCTATGGCTCATGATGGGATTCGAGGCGCTATTTGAAGTTAATACGTCTTAGTAACGGCGGAATATTCAAAGTTGGTGTTAGCCAGCCACATGCAGTGGGCGGCCCCCTGTGCACAATTTATGGGTGCCTTGAATATTTTAGAAATGGCACGGTACGCCAGGGTAAGGTGTATGCTGGTCTGTTGAATGCATAGGTTACGGTGTGATGCGCGTTTTCTGATCCATTAATGCATAGGTTACGGTGTGATGCGCGTTTTCTGATCCATTTTCGCCTCTAGCGGGAAAGTGGTTCAGGGTGGGAAAAATGCATTCAGCAGACGTCTGCTCCCTCCTTGAATGCCGCTGTCCAAGTTTGTCCCAATTCGGAAGCTACATGAATGCGTATTTGAATGCGAATGCGAAAATGTTGGTAACATCACGGACATTCCTGCCGCTCCTGACTTGCTATGTTACTTGATAAAGAAGCATCAGGGGTTCGATTTTACCTCTATTTTCGATGAGGTGGAGTTGGTGTCGCCCAGAGGCACAGCCAAGGGGGGGGGGGCGTTTTCCCGGGCCCTCCCCTTTAGCAACGAAAAATACAGTAGATCGAACAAGAAATTTGGACATTTTCTCTACCCAAGACACTTAAATTTCGGCGCAATTCGCGCGTCCACACCCGTCACTGTTTCGTGACATTTTTTAGTCGCCCCTCCCCCCTTAGGAAAATCCTGGCTGCGCCACTGGTGTCACTTTCTCCCAGAAAAGTACCAGGAGTTGAAGGCACTCGTCTTGGCAAGAATAAGGGATGGAATTGAGTCGCTCGTTTCAATTTAACCCGACCCCAATGCAATGCCCGCGGCATTCGCTGGATGATAGGTTACTTGTCGCTGGCACACCTATGAGCTGCCTGCACGCGGGCAATTCAGGGGTGTAGTCGGCTCGTCTTCCGGATCAACACGCTTTGGAACCGCTGCCCTAAGGGTTACCACTTCGAAGAGCATCGGCATGATGCGGAGCTATCTTTTCGGAGACTTTCATCTCACAGTCTGTAGTGACCAGAGGGGGCTCGGGAACCGGATGGTGGGGGAGGGAGGGGGCAGGTGAGGCAGCGCCGGCACCTCAACTGGACGCGCTTATGGTGTTGCATAGAAAGAATCGACTTCAAATTAGCTTCTCCGGCCCCAACATTGAGACAGTCCCCCTATCACTGTAGCCAGGACTCGTCGAAAACTCACTGAAAAAAGGAGAAAAAACACCCAACCGCACCAACCCGAATTCAAGCATTAGACATATTCACTCGCCTACTACCGTCCTGAGCAGTGGCGTCGCCACGAAATTCTTCCAGGGGGGGCAATGTTGATAGGGGGCCTCCTGCTCCCCGAAAAGGGGCCTCCACTGTGTTAGGGCCTCCTCTTGCTTTTTAGGCTCTTAATATGGTTCCCGAATGGGAACATGATTTCATATTGATGTCTTGTTTGTTCTTGGCATGGTATATAATTTACGCAAAGCGCAATAGCAAGAATCTTTTTTTCGCTGAGAACCGAGCCATACCAGGGTATAAATAAGCAAATGTAGATAAATTCGTCAGTGCCAAAACAACCCAATATCTTTATGCTTTATCGACGGGAAGAATCTTCCCGTTGGCCTCTAGATTGTAGCGAGCTGGTGGGGCTCGTGCTGAGCATATCTTAAAGATATCTCCCATTGATCAACCCACTTCTTTACTCACCAAGTTTAACTGAATATAGCTAGGTTCATCACTA
Organism: Ashinkailepas kermadecensis; assembly: GCA_034440615.1. NCBI lineage: Eukaryota > Metazoa > Arthropoda > Thecostraca > Neolepadidae > Ashinkailepas > Ashinkailepas kermadecensis. Next base: position 18,963 of record JAOTOM010002181.1, read on the forward strand.
CTGTTAGTCATTCCCACCAGCTTGATCTCATAAACAAACTTAAACGATCATTTCTCAGTCCCAGGACAACAATTTCACGAAGGTGACAACGAGAAGTGGATTGAATTGGTTTTCTGATCGTCATCTTAGCGATTTTTTTTCTCTCATAACATTTGGTGCTGGCTGCAAGGCACTTGGCACAGAAGCTAAAATAATAAATACTCCGCGAATAAATTCACGGCAAGAACAAGCATTGAACAACCATGCATCAATGGCAATGCAACAATGTAACAATGACAATGCATAAATAATGCAAAACCTTCGAATTCCACGCCGTCACGCCCATGGTTATCGCTGTGCTGTACCGTTTTGTAAATTATGTCGTTGAGAAGGTACTGAAGCTGGTAAGCTCTAATCATGCAGGCTGTAATCACAGAAGACAACTTTGTAGGAAGAAAATACATTTTAAAACATCATTCCTCCCATTTAATATGGGGTATCAGTGTTGTTTTGTACGCTTGTGAGGGGGAATTTATCCCCCCAATGTTGGCTTTGCTCCATGGGCGTAAGTTCTGAAATTTATTGGGAGACCAGTGACGCACCCATATTTGCGTCAAGGGGAGGGGGCAAACGTATTTGGAGGGGGTCCAACTACTGAATAAAGTCTTCCGATTTCGACCACTATTTTGTCAAAGGGGAACTTTTTAAACAAAATAATTAGTGATCAACTGAATTATCCTGTGGAGGGGCCTAATCTACCACTATCGTTTCTGATTCGTCGGATTTCAACCCTAGCTCCCACAACCTGTTCAAATGTATTCTTTTGGTATTCCTTGATAAGTCACCTCGCACTACTGAAATTACACCTGCACAAATCACTTTAAAATGTAAAATTTTCCAATTTCAGACATTCCAGTTCATAGTGCCCGGTCGCCACGACGCCAACGTTAGTGCACGTGCACACCCATCTTGCGCATTCGGCGCATTCGCCACACTTCGTGCGATGCTACGGATTCTGCTGGGCCTCCTACGCTTTGTTAATTGCTGCCACATGATAGACTTGCGCCATATCTGACGTGATAAAATGCTTCGTATGGGCGTTCGCTGCGAAAATTCGATTAATTAAATTCGATTATTAGTTCCCTTCTTACCATATTTTATGGTGAAGAAATGCGGATACCCGCTGAGCTTTGATGCACCTCATATCCTCGATTAAACATGCTTCCAGGTTGGCTACCGAACCGAAGCCCTGCCTGAGTGTACTTCTTTGGACCCGTTTCGTATTTCTTCGTCTACGGATGTGTCTTAAGGCTCCAATTCATTTTTGTTAGAGGCCCAACGCATTTTCGAAACCCCTGCTCGTTTTGGGGTTTTGTTGCTTTTTTTGCGCACCGAATTTTTTTTTTTAGTTCTTGGGGCGCTTTAAAAGATCTCGATGTGTTTACTTAGTGCCCGGTATTTTTGTTCGTTTTGGGATCATGTTGCTTTTTGCGGCCCCAGCCTCTTTTCAGGCCCTTGTGCGGTCATATGGCCCCTGTGTGCCTTGAGAGCTTCCGGTGTTTTTGTTTTTTGTTTTTTTTAGTGTTCCCGGTATATATAGTTATGGCTACAACGCATGTTTTCGGACCCTGCCGCTTTTTACGAGACTGCGCTTTGAAGGGCCAGTCGCATTTTCGGTCCCCGTTGTGCTCTTAGGGTCCCGCTGTGTTTATTTGGGGCTTCTGACGCACATTTGTGGGGCCCCAGTACGATTTTGAGGCTTCGGTGCGATTTTTCTGGGTCCCAGCGCGACTTATCGCGCCCAGGCGCGTGGTTCCGGGACCCAACGCCAGTTATCTGAGCTCAACGCGATTTTTGTGGATCTCTTCTGAATTTTCTTTAACTTCCGAATCCCGCCCTGATTTTTCGAGTCCCTGGTGCCATGTTTTTGTATCTCACCTCGATTTTCTTCGAGCTCCGGTATGTTTTTCGATGCCGTACGCGATTTGTCAAGGCATCTGATGACATGTTCGGTGCTCCAGAACCATTGTCCTGACCCGGACTTTTTTTTACAATCCCTCCTGATTTTGGAGGGCTCCGGCTTTATTTTTCGGATACCGATGGGACTTTGGGGGTCACACGGTGCCTATGTGGGGCCATAGACGCCAATTGTTGGCAGCCTCGACGTTAATTTTTGATGCCCAGACCAAATTTTTGGTACTACCGATGGGTCCGAGCGCGAAATTAGCGCGAAATTTGGTGCGACCGGTTTGAGTTTCCGGGGCGCGTTGTACTTAGCTGTGACCCCAACGCGATCTTGGCGGTTCCTATTGCAGATTTTCGTGCCTCGGAGCGAGTTTTCTGGGGCCCAACGTATTTACTTTGAGCCTCTACGCGAATTCTGGTGGACCGACGCGAATTTTTGTGGTCCCAGCGCGACTTTTGGGGGCCTCGGCTCGATTCTTGGGAGCATATCCCTCTTAGGAGGGAGGGGCCATTTGTCCCTTTGATATGTCACTGCGGCCACCGAAGGAGTTCTATTTTTTCTATAGGTCCTTATGTGATATTTTTGGGTCCTGGTACGATTCTTCGGTCTCCAGGTGCGATTTTTTTCGGTGCCCTGACACGTTTTTTTCCCAGTACCCAACGAGTTTGCGGGGACTTTGACCCGATTTTTTGGGCGCAGAGTGACATTCCGATTCATAATTGATTTTTGGGTCAGCAGCAACCTTTGGGGTCCAGGCGCGACTTTTTTGGTCCCCAGTGAGATTTTCGAAGGCTGCGACGCGACTTTTTTAGTCCAATGTAATCTTTTGTGTCCCGACGTCATTTGCTTGGATCCCTAGCGCGAGTTTTAGCGACCTCGACACTTTGTGGGTGTCCAATACGTTTTGGATGCTTTTGATGTCATTGTTGGGGCCCAAGAGTGATTATCCATGTCCGGATTGTTTTTCGTTGCCCCGGCTTCATTTGTGTCCAAATGATACTGTTGTGGAACGGTACGACTTATCGTGCCCCTAGCGTGATTTTCATGATCCGGGCGTGAATTTTTGGTACCCATAGGCTCAGCGAGATTTTCAGGGGCCCCGGTCGGATCTTTTTGGGCCCATGTCGTGATTTTGAAGTACCCCGGCACGACTCCTGCCATTTCAGATGCTTTTAGCAAATTATAGACCTCCTCTCGCGTCTTATGGGTCTCGTCTCATTTCCTGGAGCTTTTTTACCGGTTTTGGACGTCTTCTCGTCCGTCCTACCCTCCTCCATATTCAATGGTCCTCCTCTCCCGTTTTGGAGGACCTCCTCCCACATCCTGGGGCCACTTTAACATGGCATGGGACTTCCTCTCATGTTCCAGGGGCATCCTCTGCCAAATTAGGGGCCTCCTGCCACGCCTCGTGGGCCTCCTCCTTTGTCCTCGCAAAGCTTACCCGTCTTGAGGGGATCTTCAATTTTGGAAACCTCGCCTCCTTCCATACCTGCTACCTACCACTCCCATTTTAAGGGCCTTCTCTCATTTCCTGGGAATTCCTTCCGGTCGTCGGGGCCTCATTCGGCCCTGGAGACCTCCTACTCCATCTCGAGGGACTCCTCTCGAGTCCGGCAGGGGCCTCCTTTTTTCTTTTTGAGGCTTTCTTTTTCAAATTAGGGGCCTCCTCTCACGTCTTCGGGGCCTCCTGTTCCGCGTTTTGATTCTATCTTTTCCCATTTTAAGGTTGGCCTCTTATCTCCTGGTGGACTCCTGTTCTCTCTTAGGTGGCTCCACTTCCAAATTACACGCAACCTTTCCTATCTCAATTACCTTGTCATTTCCTGGGGACCTTCTTACCCGTCTTGAAGCCTTCTTTTTCGCCTGGGAGCCATCCCTCTAATCTAATGGCCATTCTCTCCTATTTTAGGGGCTTCCTCGTGCATCATAGGGTCTCTTTCCAATCTTATATCGTCCTCTTCCGAATTAGGTGCTTCCTGCCACTTTTCTGGATTATACTTTTCTATCTTGGTGGAACCTTACCCGTTTCGGGGACTGCTTTTACGTCTCCGAAACCTCATCTCATATCCACTGGCTTTCTCTTCCGTCTTAGGGCCTTCTCTCATTTTCTGAGGTCTCCCTTCCCGTATTGGGGCCTCCTTTGCAATCCTGGGGGCCTCCTTTGCAATCCTGAGGGCCTCCTTTGCAATCCTGGGGGCTTCCTTTGTAATCCTGGGGGCCTCCTTTGCAATCATGGGGGTCTCCTTTGCAATCCTGGGGCCTCCTTTGCAATCCTGGGGCCTCCTTTACAATCCTGTGGGCTTCCTTCGCAATCCTGAGGGCCTCCTTTGTAATCCTAGGGGCCTCCTGTGCAATCCTGGGGCCTCCTTTGCAATCCTGGAGGCCTCCTTTTGCAATCCTGGGGGTCTCCTTTGCAATCCTGGAGTCCTCCTTTGTAATCATGGGGGCCTCCTTTGCAATCCTGGGGCATCCTTTGCAATCCGGGGGGCCTCCTTTGCAATCCTGGGGCCTCCTTTGCAATCCTGGGGGCCTCCTTTTCAATCCTGAGGGCCTCCTTTGTAATCCTGGGGGCCTCCTTTGCAATCCTGGGGCCCTCCTTTTCAATCCAGGGGGCCTCCTTTGTAATCATGGAGGCCTCCTTTGCAACTCTGGGGGCCTCCTTTGCAATCTTGGGGGCCTCCTTTTCAATCATGGGGGCCTCCTTTGTAATCATGGAGGCCTACTTTGCAATCCTGGGGCCTCCTCTTTGCAATCCTGTGGGCCTCCTTTGTAATCCTGGAGGCCTCCTTTGCAATCCTGGGGCCTCCTTTGCATTCCTGGGGGCCTCCTTTGCAATCCTTGAGTCCTCCTTTGCAAACCTGGGGGCCTCCTTTGCAATCCTGGGTGCCTCCTTTGCGATCCTGGGGGCCTCATTTTCAATCCTGGGGGCCTCCTTTGTAATCCTGGAGGCCTCCTTTGCAACCCTGGGGGCCTCCTTTGCAATCTTGGGGGCCTCCTTTTCAATCATGGGGGCCTCCTTTGTAATCATGGAGGCCTCCTTTGCAATCCTGGGGGCCTCCTCTTTGCAATCCTGTGGGCCTCCTTTGTAATCCTGGAGGCCTCCTTTGCAATCATGGGGGCTTCCTTTGCATTCCTGGGGGCCTCCTTTGCAATCCTTGAGTCCTCCTTTGCAAACCTGGGGGCCTCCTTTGCAATCCTGGTGGCCTCCTTTGCGATCCTGGGGGCCTCCTTTTCAATCCTGGGGGCCTCCTTTGTAATCCTGGAGGCCTACTTTGCAATCCTGGGGGCCTCCCTTGCAATCCTGGGGGCATCCTTTGCATTCCTGGGGGCCTCCGTGCCAATTGTTGGCACTCTCGTGATTTCTGGGGCCTCCTATCCTCTCCTAGGTGACTCCTTCTTCAAATTAGGGGCCTCCTCTCACGTCTTGGAGGCCTCCTCTCGTGTCTCGTCGGCCTCATTGCTCACTTTTTTCCTGTGCATTTCCGGATAGGGGCCTCCTCAAATTTCAGGGGGCGGCGCCCCCTGTTTGACGGCAGGGGGCGACTGCCCCCTGCCCCCGGTGGCGACGCCCTTGGTCCTGAGAGTGTGATACAACTGCGACCTGCGCCGCTGCACCAGCACCAGCACCAGCACAGACCAGCACACTGAGGTCCAATTGTGGCTCACCGGGGCTCGACAACCTCGCCGTACAAAACACTCAGAGAGCTGTTAGTTGAAAGAGCTGCCAGCTCCAGTCGTTTTGTACCGGCCAGCCGTCCGGCGGAGCAAGAGGACGCAATTTAAGTTTGAAGTTCACATTAGCCTTTTGTAAATCGATGACGCGACATCTGCCGACACACAGAACGCTTGCGGCGCTCGTAGAAGTTGTCGGAGTGGTGCTGCCATAATTTGTTAGCAAAAGTTGCCTGATAGGAGTCAGATCTAGGACTTTCATGAGGAGGGAGGGCACTCGTCTGGAGGGACGCAACTGCGAAGCCAGCCATATTCGCGCCGTGTTCGCCCCTGATCTGGGTTGTAGTATACCATGGGCAAGCTGGGCTCGCCAACTGAGCGTCAGCAAACGCTCGGTGTGCTGGTTGGACGCAGTGGTGTGGGTCCCTGGCTGATCCACCGTGTGGCCAGTAGTGTCGATCCCTGGCTGCTCCACCGCGTGGCCAGTGGTAAGCGAGCGCGAATGCATCTTATATTCGCGGTGATGTGAGTGCGTGTTTTGGAAGTTGGGACGGAATACTCGATCGATTTGATGAAGCCGATCATACTTGAAATCTACTCACTGACGAAAGTAGTAGTCCCACAGGACGTGCTGGCTACACCTTACCAAGCTCCCCGATACCAACCAATCCAAACCTATTCTAGCCAATGGCGTGGTTAGGAGGCGAAGTGGGCAGCCCCCTAAAAGGTCGGAGGGTCATCTAGGCGACCGCCTTGAGGGGCCTCTGGACCGACGAAATGGGCCCTGAGGTAATGGAAAAGGTCCCGGACCGATGCAGAGGAACCAGAGTAAACGGAGAGTTAGTTAGTTAGTTATTTCGGCTTTAGGGCGCGTCGACAACTATGGTCATATTGCGCCCAGAGTCAACGGAGAGTGCCATCCGGAAGATGTTGAGGGCACTTTTCTGGGCTAATGTGAATGGAATCTAGATCGACGGCCCTGGATCGTTGGAAGGGCCCCCGGGCTGACGGAGGAGGACCCGAGCCAATATGAATGGCCCGTGGGTGGACGACGGGGCCCAAGCCGAAGAAATGGCCCTGATCTGATGGAGAGGGCCTGAGCGTTTGAAATGGAGCATGCAGCTTGCCTGAAGAGGCCCTGGGTCGTCAAAGAGGCCCTTGAGACGATAGAAGGGGGCCCTAGTCGCCGGAGATGACCTTGGGCCATCAGAAAGGGCCCTTTGGCTAACGGATGAGGCCCAATCCGTGCAAGGGCCCCTGGCATGGTGTAGGGGCCCCGAGCTGTTGAAAGAAGGCTTCCGGCCTGACAGAGGAGGCCCCGGATCGCTTAGCAGGGCCCATGTGCCGACGAAAAGGACCACTAGTCGCGGAAGGACCTCAGGCCGTCGGGGAAGGCCCATAGCCGGCGTGAAGGGCCACTGGACCGAGAGAGGGGACGGAAACCGTACAGAGGCCCCTTGTGTGATAAAGGAGGCTCAAGCTTTTGAAAGAGGGGACTCCGGCCGGACGGAGAGTGTCCTGAGCCTTGAAAGAGGCTAGGCAACTAGTAGTAACCTAGGCGCATGTCTCTCGGACCGAATAAGATATGTTGTGCTGCGCCCTCGACGAAAACCACCTTGAATTTGCGGGAGAAGAGAATTTGTTTCCAGGCACCAGTTCAGCCTTTTAATTACCATGCGTTTGAAAAGATTTCTTGAAGAACTGGTGAGAGCAATGGGCCGAAAGTTGTTGGGATTGCTATGATATTTGCACGGTTTTTGTTCGCGGAATATAAGAGCTTGTTTGGCGGTTTCGGAAAACACGTGATTTGACCATAATGAGTTTACCCTTTGCCTGCCGGAGTGTGTAAATCGAGTAACTTTCCGGCCAACCTCAGTCTGCCGCAATCGTGTAACTTTCTGTAATTGCTTCCACCCCTGGAGTGGGTGCGACTGGGCCTTATCAAGGGCCGATGATCGATGGGTTGGAGGCATCTTTCATGGCGTGCCTGACTGGTGCGGTCAGAAATCCATCGCATCCTTTTGGCGGTGTGTAATTAGGATCGTGTTCAGGCATGATTCTCATTGCAAATGCTGCTTATCTTCCACTTATGCTTGTGAAAGATGCATCCAGCTCATCAAGGCCTGTCACCAATAATCCGGTGTACGCATTCATGTTCGCCACGTTGCTTTTCGACTTGCTTATATGATGTTGGGTATGCAATGATAGGTCTCAATCAGAAAAGGCCAAAACATCTGTACCTCAGAATAATTCATTTGTTGTGAACACGATAATAATTACAATATTACCATTTAACCTCCCATAAAATATCCATGGTCTCGAGTTGTGTCCACCACTCACCATATTATTTCAGGGATGGGATCTGTTCTTGGTGAATTGGAGAATATATATATATATATATATATATATATATATATATATATACACTTAAATACATATATATGCATAGCGTACCAGTGGCATACCGAAGGAGGCATTGGGGGTAGTTTTCCCCAACCCCAGAGAGGTTATGGGGTCCCTAAGTATCACATTGGGGCCCCCAGAATCGTTCTGGGGCTCCTAAAAATGATACCGGCGGCTCCAAAAAGTGGGACCGGGCCCCTGAAGATACCGCTGGGCCCCCCAAAAAAGTAGCGCCGGAACCCCAAAAATCAAATGGTCAGGCCGGACCCATGGAAATCACGCTGAGGACCCAAAAAGCATCGCCGGGCCCCCAGAAAATAACGCTGTGGCCCAAAAAGAAGACTGGCCAGGCCCCTGAAAATCACATTGGGGCCCAAATGGTCTGGACGAAACACCGGAAAATCGCGCTGTGGTCCCCAAATAGTCGGACCGGGTACCTTGAAAATTACACTGGGGGCCTCATAAGTTCGCATCTGCGCTCTTAAAAATCATGCTGGATGCCCAAAAAGTCGTGCCGGGGACCTTGATAATCACGATGGGGAGCAAAAAAGTTGGGCCCCTAAAAATCACACTATGGTCCAAAAGATCGGGTCGGGCCCCTGAAGGGGTCCCAAAAAGTCGAACCGGGGTTCATGAAAATCACGCTGGGGCTGCAAAAAGTTCGCGCCTGGGCCATGAAAATCACATTGGGACCAAACAAGTCGTGCCGGGTTCTTGAAAATCGCGACGGGGACCCCAAGAGGTAGGGCCGGGGCCCCTGGAAATCACCCTGAGCCTGGCGGTACCAAAAAGTCGCGCCCGGTCCTCTGAAAATCACGCTAGGGGCTCGACAGGTCGCACCGGGGCCCCAAGAGTCTCATCGGGACCACCCACGAAAATGAAGCCGGGAAAACGAGAAGAAAAAAACAGTTCTGACGTGGAAAATCATTCTGGGGTCTCGCAAATAGCTCTAAAAGCCTCCAAAACGTGTTGGGCCACCAAAAACGTGTCGAGACCACTAAAACTCGCAATGGGGATCCCAACAAATGAAGACGGGCCCAAAGATTGCACTTAGACCCAAAAAAAGTCGCATCGCTGTCCTTGAAAGTCACACTGGGGGTCCAAAATATCCCGCCGGAGCTCCAAAAGTCTAAGCCGGCTTCCAAAATATCAATCCCTACACGGAACGTCACTCTGCGGCCAGAACAATTGCGTGAAAGACCCTAAAAACGCGCATGGCGCCGGAAAAGAAGCGTGCTGGTGCACGACAAAAATGCACCTGGAGCCCGGAGAATCGCACCGGGGCCTACAAATATCGCGCATGGGACTTACAAAAAATAGAACTCGACCGCAAAATCACAAAGGGACTCATAATCGAATCGACCCAAGCACAGAAAAAAAACCGAACAGATCCTGAAAAAAAATTATTCGAAGGGATTTTTCTGCTACATTGAAGGGTGCCATCGGCTGAAGGAAAACTCGTTGAGCAGCCGCAGTGATGTACCAAAGAGGAAATGACCCCCGCCCCCTGAAGGCGTGGGCTGCCAAGAATGCACCGGGTCCCCAAAAATGGTTCTTCGGCTCCATAAATTCGTGTCGGGGCCCCGATAATTCGCGTAGGGGGCTGTACATAAATACAGCTGGCACGAAAAAAAAGCTTTCACCGGGCCGAAAATTTGCGCCGGGGCTCAACAAAATCGCGCTGGGGCCCAGTGAAGTGCAACACTCCCCACGAACTCGCGCCGAGCCCCCAAGTATCATGCTCGGGATCCAAAATTCCCGTCGGTAGTCCGAGAAAATCTGGTCGGGGCATCGAAAATTCCCTTCGGGTCTCCAAAAAAGTGGCGTCGAAAGCACAGTATGACCACAAATATTGAATTGGGGCCCGAGGAAATTTAAGCCGGAGCCCTCCAAAATAAGTAGAAATTCCGACGAAAAAAAAATGTCTGAGTACGGGAAATCGCTCCGGAGGCATAAGCATACCACCAGATGGCTTCAAAAATCGCATACGGCCCAAAAAAACATACTGGAGCTCGAAAAATCGCGGCTGGACACAAGATTATGGCGCCGGGGGCCCGACAAATCACGCCGGGACTCGGACTTAAAAATCAGAAGGCACCAAAAATTACGTCGAACCCAGAAAGCTGGCTTCGGATCCCACCGGAATTACGCGCTTGGACCCGAAAAGTCGCGCCGGGACCCCGATAAATTACACCAGAGCCTCTAAAATCGTGCTAGATCCCACAAATGTGCGTCGGGAGCCCCAATTAAATACAACGGGACCCTAAGAACACAACGGGAGGCCGAAAATTAACCGGGCCTTCCAAAGTGTACCGAGTTTCGCAAATTGCGGTTGGTCCCTAAAACATGCGCTACAGCTCTAAATAAACACATCGGGAGCTTTAGAAAAAAAACACCACATAGTCCATAAAAGCACACCGGGGCCACGAGACCGAATCGGGCCTCAAGAACAGGCTGGGACCTCAAAGCACGGCATGGCCCTAAAAAGGAACAAAAAGACTTGACATCAAATATACACATCGTGATCTCCAAAAACGCGCCGGTACTTAACAAATATCGTCGATGCACGAAAAGCAGCAAAACTTTAACAAAAGAACCGGGTCTCCAAAATGTACCAGGCCCTTAATAAAAATTGGCTGGGCCCTAAAACACATCCGTAGACGACGAAAAATGCAACGGGTCCAAAAAAAGAACTCCTGGGTAGGACCACGGTCCGGTACCGAATCTGGGGGCGCATTTAACCAAAGAGATGTGTTGCATCAAAGCTCAGCGGGTACCCAGATTTCTTGACCACCAGCAAATGTGGGAAGAAAACTAACCTTCGAATTAAATTCATCGCACTTTCCAAGCGAACCTCCATATCAAGCATTCCACGCATCAAATATGGCACAAGACCATCATGTGAAAGCAATTAGCAAAACATAGGAGGCCTAGCAGAAACCCAAAAATCGCACGAAGTGTGGCGAATGCGACGAATGCGCAAGGCGGGTGTGCAAGTGCAGGAACGTTGGCGTTTTGGCGATAAAGCGTCATAAACTGAAATTCCTGAAATTGGAACATTTTGCATTTACGAGTGAGTTGTTACCGGTGTAATTTCAGCAGCATCGGGTGACTTACCAAAGGGTACCAAGGGTTAGAGTTGAAATCCGGTGACTCAGAGACGATGGTGGTAGATTGGGCCCTTCCACGGGAAATTAAGTTGGTCGCTAATAATTTGATTTAAAAAACATAAAATGTGCCCCTTTAAAAAATAGTGGTAGAAATCCGGGGATTTTTATGGGGATAGTTGGGCCCCCTCCAAATCTCGATTCCCCTAGCGCGAATCCTAGGAACTCGACTGGTATATATAATGTATATATATATATATATATATATATATATATATATATATATATATATATATATATATATATATATATATATATATATATATATATATATATATATATATATATATATATATATATATATATATATATATATATATATATATATATATATATATATATATATATGTATATATATACATATATATATATATATATATATATATATATATATATATATATATATATATATATATATATATATATATATATATATATATATATATATATATATATATATATATATATATATATATATATATATATATATATATATATATATATATATATATATATATATATATATATATATATATATATATATATATATATATATATATATACATATATATATATATATAATATATATATATATATATATATATATATATATATATATATATATATATATATATATATATATATATATATATATATATATATATATATATATATATATATATACATATATATATATATATATATATATATATATATATATATATATATATATATATATATATATATATATATATATATATATATATATATATATATATATATATATATATATATATATATATATATATATATATATATATATATATATATATATATATATATATATATATATATATATATATATATATATATATATATATATATATATATATATATATATATATATATATATATATATATATATATATATATATATATATTAGGGCGGTCCTTCGTTAGGGTGTACATTTTCGAATTCATTTATTTTAAGCTACAACCCCCGGAATTCGTTGGAATAGTCGTGAAAACTCTCCTGGTGATTTTGTTTTCTGCAAATTCCAACAACATTTACCCCTCCCTCATCGACCTTGAAGCTTAGCCTCAGTTTCTCGGGGCGGCTGACATTAGAACGACGACGTATCGACCTGTGATGAACTTTGAAACGCTCCTGTAATGTCCAATCGTCTCTTTTGATGTGATACGTCCATCTGTGTGTTTGTGTAATGTGTAATGTGTATTACTCGTTGTTCTCACCGCCCCCTAACAATTTTTTTTTCAGGTTGAGTAGGGTGGTCCTTCGTTAGGGGGTACATTTGAATCTAGTTGAGTCATCAATCTATCAAGCATGGCAGCAGCGAACCGTCGCTATTTGATTGCTCCGTTGGAAAACATTGCCGGGTCTCAACTTCCCTCGGAAGAAGAAGTGCTGGGACTGTTGATATTCCGAATCAAGGTCGACAGGAAGTCTGTGCGAGAGGCGGCCAACGATGTCATGCAAATTGTCATTGAGCTCTGGTTGAAGGCCAGGATCCCATTACAGCGAAAGGACACCATCCTGGCAAAGATTGAAAAACTCCATAAGGAGTTTGGAAACGTCAAGCGGAACAAAGGGCGAGCTGGCTCTCAAGCGGTGCGTGAGAAAGCTTTCAAGAAGCGGACGAAGAATCTCTTCGATGTTGCCGCCGCCAATGCCCTGGACGTCCTCACGAATGAGGAGGATAAGGCATTTCTGCTAGCTCAGCGCGAACCCGGTCGCCGTGGAAAGCTGGGATCTGTCGACACACGGTTAGCTGCCGTGGAGGCCCGCGCCGCTCAACGCCGTGAGCAGCAGGAGCGACAGAGGCAGCGCGCGGAGGATGAGGCCAGCACGTCCATGACCCCAGTGGAATTGGAATCGTCGTCCACCTCTGCAGATGAGACCACTGAGGAGGGGAACGGAGACGGAGAAGCGAAACCTCCAAAGCGCTCCAGGAGGGCTATGACAAACGTGATCACGCCAAGTGTGGCAGCGTCTCTGGACAGGACCAAGCTTAGCGACCGGAGAGCAGTCTATGTCCTGTCGGCGGCAGCCCACTCGCTCGGCCATGACGTCTCCGAGATGAACATCAACCGCAGCTCAATCCGGCGGCATCGGCGGAAACACCGGACGGATGCTCGTGTGGCACTCAAGGAGAAGCTACGGGGGGCTGCACGCTCATTGTTCATTGGGATGGGAAATTGATGCAAGACGTAACGACCAGGGAGACCGTCGATCGACTTCCCATTCTGGTCTCAGGCAATTGAACGGTGCAGCTCCTCAACGTCCCCAAGCTGCCGAACGGAACGGGCTCTGAGATGGCCAAAGCAGTTGTCGGGGCACTCGAAGACTGGGACTTTACTGAGCGCATCGGTGGGATGTCGTTTGACACGACATCCTCCAACACTGGCCTGAACAACGGGGCTTGTGTCTTGATCGAATAGTACCTCAAGAAAGATCTCCTGTACTTCGCGTGCCGCCATCATGTCCTTGAGCTGCTCCTCGCTGCGGCTTTCACGACGGTCATCGGCCCCACGTCAGGTTCGACAGTGATCATGTTCAAGTGCTTCCAAGATCACTGGAAGTTCATCGACCTGAGTCAGTTCGAGTCCGGTGATTCCCACCCCCATGTGCGTCCTCTGCTGGACCATGTGGACAATGACTGGTTCCAGAGCACCCTCATCAACCACAATGGCCTTCGGGACGACTACCGGGAGCTGCTGGAATTGACTGTGATCTTCATCGGCCAGGTCTCCCCATGAGGAGTAAGGTTCCTAGCCCCCGGACCCATGCACCACGCAAGGTGGATGTCCAAAGCCATGAAGGTGTGGATGTTCCGGAGCACTGAAGGTGTGGATGTTCCGGAGCCAATTCAAGCTCACAGCGAGGGAGGAGAAGGGCCTGCGGGGAATCGCCGTCTTCGTCAGTCACCTGTACGCGAAAGCCTGGACACTGGCTCCGGAGGCCGCAGCTTCCCTTCGATACGACCTGCAACTGCTGAAGGATTTGACGACCTACATGGACGTCAACCGGGACGTGGGCAAGGCAGCTCTGACCAAGCTGCAAGGGCACCTATGGTACCTCTCGGAGGAGCTTGTCGCTCTGGCGCTCTTTGACCCCCTGGTCACAGTGGAGGAGAAGAGGCAAATACTCACCTCACTTCACACCACGGTGGGAGATGAATCTCCAGCGAAGCGCCCAAAGCTGCCCAGCCAAGACGTCTCAGGACTCCAACTGCAAGACATGGCATCAACCAACACGCGACGGTTCTTCCAGAAGCTGCGCCTGGAAGACGGCTTCCTCGACGCTGATCCCGCGACCTGGCTGGAGCGGGAAGACTTCCGGACAGCGGCGGCCTTCGTGCAGGGGATAGCGGCCATCAACGACCACGCGGAGCGAGGAGTTGCCCTCATCCAGGAATACAACCGAAGGCTAACTCAGGATGATGAGCGACTGCAATTTTTCCTCCAAGTTGTCTCTCGTCATCGCGCGGAGTTCCCGGACTACAGAAAGAAGACCGTGGCTAACCAAAATGATACTTCCATGTTGTGTGAAAATATAGTGCAGTTACACTTGATTTACGTTGGGCTATAACCGTTACAAACTATGTATTTGAGGTAGAAAGACATTATGCTTCAGGTTTTAAGATTTAACTGTGTAATGAGGTAACCATTTATAAAACACTGTATGTTGTGTGTTTTAGCTAACATTTTGGGAATAAATGGCACAAAAATTTGTTTTCAAGTATGGTTTTTTTATTCATTTTCCTGATACGCTCTATTTATTCCCAGATAAAAAGCGTCTCTCGGGGATCCTCAGGGTGAAACTTCAAGGTCGATGAGGGAGGGGTAAATGTTGTCCGATTGAAAAAAGAAGTCCACCAGGAGAGTTTTCTCGACTATTCCAATGAATTCCGGGGGTTGGAGCTTAGGCTTTCCGACTTTTAATTTTAAGGACCACCCTTTAATATATATATATATACATATATCCTCCGTTCTGGGCTCGATTGTTTACCGCCTTGTCATCGTGCCATACCTGGAGGACAGCTCGACCGCCAACCTCGCCATGGAAATCGGGACCCTCCGACCGCCGCACTGGCGCGAGGGTATCAGGTGGCAAACCGGAGGGGAGGTCTGACGGGCGATCACTCTTTCGAGACATGTCAATGGGTGGCCCGCCGGTGACTCAGAGTTACACACTTGCGGCAGTACAGCCGCAAATATGCAGACCGGCTGTGGTGGTGACAGGGTTAAACGTGTCTAAGATGCATTGTCTGGTGTGGTCTGATCAATGTCGGAAGAGATAATATTGTAAGTTGTCGGGCCCTACGGAAGTATTACCGGTGGAGGAAACGGCCCACTCCAGTGCAGAAAGTTGAAAAGGTGTATTATAGGTTTCAGTTTTTGCAGAATTGAATAGAGTGACATTGATGTCGAAAGTGTTTGGTGTATTTTATAAGAAATCCGGTCTGTAGCTGTCAGCTAGCAGGTGGCCTGTAGGTAGGCCTGTAGGTGGCCTGTAGGTAGGCCTGTAGGTGGCCTGTAGGTAGGCCAGCAGTTGGTAGTAGGCCAGTAGGTGTCAGCTACTGTGCTTACTATTGCTTGTGGGTCTGGAAGGGTAATATTTTGGATGTTATGGATCGGGAGTGATTTAAGTGGGGAGCATGCGGACAAACGACGGCTGAGTCCCCAAATTTCGCTTAAAGTTGTTTTAAAAGTGAATTTTTGTAAGCACGTGGCCCATGAACGGCCCCGAGCATCATGTATGATGCGGCGTGCTTGTGCCCGTTCATGGTTGCGGTGAATTAAACTTTGTGTATCTGGATGTCGTAAATATTTTCGAATTACTCGCTTTCTTGAAATGGCTTGGGCTACTTCAGGACACTACCAAGGTACTGAATTTTCCTTTGTGAAAATGTTTGTGAATGGAATTGTCGCAGACGCTGCTCCTAAAAGTGTGTTGTTAATTAAATTAATGCTTTGTGCAGGATAAATGTTCGGGTTGTATTGTAAATGTGAAAGAAAGTTCCTGAAAGTTGGTCCAGTTCGCTTTCGAAAGCTTCCAGCAAGGGATAGAACTTGGTGCGGTATCGGCCGCTGTTGAAAAAGTGTGTTGATTTCATGGCATAATGATCACTATCACACACGTCAGCGAGGCACAAAGGGATTCCATGACGTCATCAAAAGGAGTAGTTAGGCGCGGGTCAGCAACGAGTGTATCAAGGGAGGGAACATCAGGGACAAAGTCCGAGGTCGCGCGATTTCATCAGGTATGGTCAGTGGTGGAAATTCGGATTCTGAGTCCGGTTGCGAGCTGTGGTCCAGGTCCCAGCTCCCCCGGTCCCATGCGGGCTGGGGTCGTGGTCGAATTGCGGAGAATAACACCCTGCCTAATGAAATCACAAAACACACAGACACACAGGGGACGAAAGCACGCCGACGAAAAACCACGTGGGGTAACGGGTGTCACCTCACCCAAGACAAATCTGAAAAGAAACAGAGTGACGGGTGTCGCCCCGCGAAAATGACATGCAAAAATGACAGATGCAAAAATGACAGATGCAAAAATGACAGATGCAAAAGTGACAGATGCAAAAAAAAACCTGCGGCATCAACAGTGCGTCAGGCCAACTTGGCACGCCAGGCTGATCAGCGAGCTTCGGAAGTAGAAGAGATGGGAGACCGGGACTAGTTGATACACGGGATGGTTGAAACATCATTGTCTTCAAAAGTATGAAGCTGGTTTCCATGGCTACCACACATACCGCAACTGGCACCCTTTTCTTGTGGCAAAACCAAACGCAAGTCCTTTCGGCTGCGGAATGGTGACGATGTGGCACATTTTTGGAGCGGAAGTGAAAATGCAATGCCTGTGCTTCCCCTTAATTTCTAATTTGACGCTCACTTGCTAACTTTTTAAGTGTCTGTTATCATTACCATGCTCTCTCAGCTTTGCAGCTGTCAAATGCTTTTATCGTTTGCTGCTACACTTATACTCGCAATGTTGCATAGCATGTTGCAACCTGTACCAGAAAACCTGCGGGGTAAATTGATGCAGCCTGCATGAACTTAATCAGCCTGTATCAACACCTTAATCATCCTGAAATAACGTTTTGTGGACGGGTAATGAAACATAATAACCACAGAATTGCCTATTTTTATTAAGGTGTTCGTTAAAACCGTTTCAAGACAATCTTATTCGATATTTCTACTGGTATTTATCAACTGACAGAAAAGACTGAACGATGGAAAAGGTGCAGCTACGGAATGAACGTTTAGGTACTTCATAAATGACGTGAACAATGAGCTATGGTCAGCCAGGACTCAAACCAGTATTATTAATGTAAGGATACAAATATGGACCTTTCAGATGGCGTAGGCTAATGCCACCTATAGATAATATATTTTATTTAACTTACATTTTATCAACTTACCCCATCGTCAGTAACAACCTACCCCTATAGCAGGGTAGGTTATGGGCGCTAAATGACCAAACCTGGTCGATGCGCCCTAAAACTCAAATAACCAACCAGCAGGGTAGGTTGATGAACCGGTAGTCGAGCGATGTTTTGCTCTGGTGGAAAGCCCAGATGATGCAACGGAAAAATAGTCATCGTTGATGATGCTAGGTTTAGGCTTGGCGAAGGTGTAGCTATCTCCTCGCTACCCATCCAAAGTAAAGAGTTATTTTGAATTTAGCCAAAACTGTATGAACTAGACCCGGTCTCCCCTAATATACGCTCGAATAGTACTGTGAAGACTCCATGCTTGTGAGGAATCCTATGGACACTTTAGTTGAGCAACTGGCGACTTTGTGGCGAAGGGCTACAGCATTACAAAAAAAAATCCCGGGTGTCTTCGCCCATTCTGGGCTCCTGAAGACAATCCTGGGTGCGCTCCTGGTCTGGCATAGCTTTCTCAAAATATTAGTAATTGTCAACATTCATATTGAAGCAGATAGTTCTGGTATCGGCACATTAATCACTGCGGTGACAGTGCCATCTATCATTAGATGCTCAACCCGAATTTCTGGCACTCTCGCTACGCGGCGGCGGCACGAAGCGCCAGTCGACTGGCCGTGTCAGCTGTTTGGCAGTGGTGAATGAGACAGTGTGGTCGCGTTGGGTGTGTTGGCGTGCGCGTGATTCTCGCATGTGAGACCAGGCCACGGCTCCCAAGGAATTCGTCCTGCTGAGGTACGTGGGTGATGCCGAAAGTGTTCTTGGCGCGTGGGGTTCCATCGTGGCTGACACCGCTTCAGAGTTTGAAGGTCGAGGTTGGTCGCTTGCTAAGCAGGCGGTCATAGGGTCACCTGTACCCCTTCCTCGTGTTCGAGACGGAGAAATTGTTTGAGGTGGACTATGAGGAATCATTATCTGTGCTGCACCATCATTATGGTTGAGGAGAGGAGACAAATCATCACCAACATTTTTTTGTTCGTAACATCTATGGGCACGGGTATTGATTTCTTTTTTTTGTGTGTGGGGGAGGATACATGAAGACAATGGGCGGGGACAAATGAGTTGGGGGCACACTCCATAGGGTTCCTTTTTAAGCGTTGAAGATATAGGGGGGGGGAGCCAACATTGAGGAGCACCTTCCTCCTGTCTATGGGTACAAACGGATCTAGGGTTTTGCCACTGGCGGATCTAGCCCATCGGTTTGGGGGGGGCAACTTTCGGTTTACGGCGTCAGCCGCCCCTCCCCCTCCCGGGGGAGGGGGAGGGGAGGATGACCAGACAATTCTAACAAAATGCCTTTAAAATTGGAGATCATTTCACCCGGAACGCTGTTTTTTAACCTCAGCAAAGGTTACTGCATTTTAATTCAGTTTACTTTTGTTGGTTTGGGGGGGGGGGCAAAAGACATTATGCCCCCCTTTGAAGCGCTTGGGGGGGGGGGGGCATGGCCGGAATGGCCCTCCCCTGGATCCGCCAGTGGGTTTTGCCAAGGGGATGCGACGTAATTTTGGGAGAGTGCCATTTCCTTGGAGGGGTGCCACTGCCCACTGATGAAGACAATTTCAACGGGGTGCAATGAAACTCCTGGGGGGGGGGGGACGTCGCATGTCCATGCCTTTCAGGTCCTAAGATGTGGTCCGTCCTGCCTTGAGTAGTTCCAAAGCGCCTTAAATCCCCCTGAACCGGACTTAACCCGCTTGTGATCAGAATCGAAAAAGTTTATGTGATAAACTCTTATTTAACACTGCGACGGTACCCGAAGGCACGAGCTATGATAGAGGGGAGAGGTTGGTTGTTTGATTATTGGTTTTACGACACATCGACCGTTGAGTCATGTAGCGTCTCCAATATCTCACGCAGATTGACCGCGGGCGAAGAATAGCGGCAGGTGAGACTCGAACCCACAATCTTTCGATTGTGAGACGGGCAACTTACCCCTAGACTACTCGTCCCCTTAGAGGGGAGGGGGTAGGCGATAATGAATCTCATATGTTGTCCTTGATGTCCAATGTCATGCCTATTAGCACTGACGTGGAAGATTGCAACTCATAAAATGGATGGCCACGCCAGTAGCACGGGAGCTGTATCAAAGTTGTGGGAGGGACCCCGGCAAGGATCATGTTGAAGTCGATTCTTCCCATGCAACACCCATAGGGTTGGTGCTAAGCTGGTCAAAGGTGTGTGGGGGGAGGGGGCGCTTCCCCTCTGCCTACCCCTCCCACCGGTTCCCGCGCCCTTGGCCACAGCTCACAATACCACATGGATGCCGCGCATGGGCGCTGATCATGGTCGGTGCATCCTGAACCGAAAATGACGAACTAATGGATGTTGCACCCATATCGAGAACATTAGGCACATAACTGAAGTGAAATTGTGTTAAACACGAGTTGGCGGTGGTGGTTATTAGTTTTCCGATGCGGCGACCATTTGGTCATATAGCGTCACCAATCTATCATGCCGATTGGTCGCGGGCGAAGAGTAGCGACAGGCGGGTCTCGAACCCGCAACCTCGGGGTTGGGAGACGGGTGGGCACCTTACCCCTAGGCCACTTGCTTCCTGTAAATGTGGCAAGAAAACATGTGACGTAAGTTTGACCATTGGGCAGCGGGCACCAAGTCCACACGTGCTCTGTCCATGCTGAAATTCCAACTCTGGAACAAGATGACCAACAGCGAGTGACATATTGGGGCGTGCATGTTATACATATGCATACATGCATATATATATACATATACATATACATATACATATATATATATAGATATATGTATATATACATATTTTTTTTTTTTTTTTTTTTTTTTTTGCAAATAGATGTGCATATGTGTATGTATGCAAGATATTGTGTTCGACCACCATCCGTCCGTTTGACAGATCCTGCTTTACTACTGCTCAATGATCTATCTGAAGTTCATGACGTCAGACAATGGACGGCAAACGCTGATGGGGTGTTGACCCCGCCGCTTACGTGATTCAGTTTAGCATCAATCGATGACGTTCGAACCATACAGCAACGTTTCGGAACTTGAGCTGAGTCATCCTACAAATGCGAAGGTCCCATTGTTGAGGTCCCAATGTAGAGGTCCTAATATGGAGGTCCCAAAGTGGAGGCCCCAATGCGGAGGTCCTAATGTGGAGCTCACAATGTGAAGGTCCCAATGTTGATTTTGGCTTGACCGTAGGAACAAATCGCGCCACTTCCTGGGAATTACTCTCGCAGATAACACCTGATCTCAGGCGCCGCTTTGATCACCGTTCCTGGTTTGCCAATGATCTCGAAACGTCTTCGGCGACACACTCACTCGGCGATTCGGCGTGGAGCACAGCGGACGCTTTGTTGGCGTCCGATCTCGGGAGGGCTTCCTTTGCCTGACCTGATATTGCACCGAGTGGGGAGTGCTCGTCGCGTTTCATATCAACGCCGGCGCCGGCGCTGGCACCGTCACGTTGGCGCTGTGTTGGCAGACAATGACGCGTTCTGTTTTGCGTGCGGGCGCTTGGTGTCATCGCATTGACACACGGGCGCGGCTTCCTATCTCTGTGTGGGTGCCGGGCCAGCCAGTGAGGTGCTCTGGCACCCAGAGCAATGTGCCGGCGGGGGAGTGATTTTTAGAGGCGTGCCGGACCATAAAGGTCATTTGCGCGGCCTTCAATGTGCCGGCTCGACTATTAGACATATAGGGGCATGCACTGGGTAAAGAACGCCTCTAGGCCGTCTGGAGCACTAAATTACTTCCTGATAGCCGCACCGCTGTTTAGGCAGCCTCTCGTCGTGGCCGCAAGTGCTACGATAAGGAATCTGGGAACAACTGAATCCTGCGATTGAATCTGGCACAGACGGCGCGCGAACGGCGGAGCGAGAGCTGTGAGATCCGTCTTCGACAGACGTGCCAAAACGACCTCTTCCGGATCAACGGATCCACGGAACCTCTGTGAAATGGGTGTCAATTCGTGCACCCAGTGGTCACGGCGCAAAGTCCCACGATGCACCCAATGGCCAACCTACCAGTTGAGGGTAACCTCCGTCCATCCTATCGAGGAGCAAGCTGCACCATAAACAAGGACTACAGTGAATTTCTGATGCCATGGCTGGAGATCCCGGATGAGTAGGGAGGGGGGGGGTCTAGACTCCCCTGGTTTGGCACCGTGCTAATACTAATTTGTCATTTTGTCCTGTTCAATCTGCAAATTTCTTGAAATCAAGTGCTTGGACCACCCTGGCTTCGTGAGAGATCTCCAGCCCTGCCTGATGCCAGTTGTTTTGGGTAAATTAGGATGTTGCGTTGTTTAAAACTTCCGCAGTTCACAGCAGCCGGCCTGAGATGTCGCCTCATCCAACACAATATATGTGGCGAATAATATTTCTATAATCGGATGTGATTGAAAAGGGACACATCGTCCCGGAAGCTTGTCACTGTTCTCTCGCCCGGCGGTGCCTTGAATTGGGACCACCTTCCGTACCTTGCCGCTGGGGGTGGTGGCGCGCTCCTGTAATCCGGCGACTCGGAGGCGT
This sequence comes from Ashinkailepas kermadecensis, assembly GCA_034440615.1. NCBI lineage: Eukaryota > Metazoa > Arthropoda > Thecostraca > Neolepadidae > Ashinkailepas > Ashinkailepas kermadecensis. Next base: position 41,140 of record JAOTOM010002181.1, read on the forward strand.
GAGTTTGATGATCTCTTGAGGGCGGGAGCCCTGTTCTGTGGCGGTCTGTGTCGATCGGGTGTCTGCACTAGGCCTGACATCAATATGATGCCCCTGGATGAGTCCGGGGCCGCCAGGTTGTCTAAGGAGGTGCGTACTGGGCCAGGCGGGAAACCGAGCAGTCGAAAGTACCCGTGTCGGGCATTAGTGGGATCGCGCCTGAGAACGGGCGTCGCGGACCGTCCAATACAGGGAGACCGGACTTATTTCGCATCGTTCCGTATGTAGTGCCATTTATTTACCTGATGGGATATCTTATCACAAGTGACACTTCTGAATCAAAGGTATAATGCCATCGCATTGGTTGCGTAACATGTTATAGAGGAAAGCTACACTAAGGTTTGGCAAAAGGCTGAATTCAGCGAGTGTTTTCGCGGGCAGCGGCAATGTCCTTGGCCATGTTCAGGCCAATTGTGCTTTGGCCTCTGTCGGTTCTGTGCCAGTGCTCTTGGTGGCATTGTCGGTTGGCTGGTTATTTGCTTTGCGACGCATCGCCTGTTTGGTCATGTGGCGTCGCCAACCTCCCACGCCGATTAGTCACGGGCGAAGAGTGTAAGAGACAGGTGGTATTCGGCACCACTTACGCCTCATGCCACCAGAAAAGCGCAACAATGGTGTAGCAGCACTACCAACAGTTCAGCTACGACTTGGTGTCCTTCCCGGACTGACTAGAAATTCCTGACCTGCGAACACTGGCCGAGTTTCATGCTGCGAATTAGGCGGTCCTGGTGCTGACGGTTACGCCGATTGTTGTGGCATTCGATACGGACCGCCGCCGTCACGCCCGTCGTCAGCTCGGTTCGGCGGTTTGCATCCCCAGACAGGGTCGTCACCATAGCCAGTTAAATGCCGCACAAAGTCGCAGTCATCGTGTTGCTGACCTGCTGCCTGGTGCAATTCCTCGTATTCAGGCGCCGTCTACGCTAATGATCTGGGTTTTGTGCCCGACGCATTCGTCTAGTGACAAGTGCATTCCTGGGTTCCTGAACTTAATTTTAGCACTATTCACATGCCGGGGAGAAATATGGGCCTGAGGTGTTCTCTTATTTGCGGCGGGATTTGTAACAGCCGGCGTATTATATTATTATACTCTCTAAACAAAGTGTAAAGGTAAGATAAGTTTATAACTTGAAAAGTTTCCATATGATGCCTGTTCAAACCACTGAACGGATTTTCTGGAACTGGCGTATAATCTCTGGTGATTTTGCGACACACAGCGATGCTGTGCCACATAACACACTGGCGTCGCCATTATATCACGCTGATTGGTCGCGGGTATACACGTTGATCCAGCCGGTTGCAGGATTCGAACCCACGATCTTTTGATCAGAGGCCGATCGCCTCATCGACTGAGCTACCGCGACCCCTCGAAGATTGGCCTCAAGCTAACTCGCGTCATGCTGCAGTCCAGGACGATTCGCCACCCCTAGCTCCAAGACAGCTCCAGGACAACTCCAGGACGACTCTAGGACGATCCCAGGTGGACGACTTCAGGACGACTCGTCACCCCTAAATCCAGGACAACTCCAGGACGGCTCCAGAACGACTCCAGGACGACCCCAGGACGACTCGCCACCCCTAACTGTTCTCCGAGTTTCGGGAGCCAGCTGGAATGCCGTGTCCGTGATCCCACAGCCGTAGGACCTGGCTCGCTCGACAGAAGTGTCATGGCGGCATCCTGCACCTGCGTCCTGCACCGCCATCACGGAGAATCACGGAGCCGGCCATCACGGAGCCGGCCGTCACGGCTGTTCGCTGCATAACAGTGCAATGTGTGTGAACATTGTGCAGTGCATTGTTGTGGTGGGCCGGGCTGCATAACAGTATAGTGGGAGGACTGTTGCGGTGGGCCGGGCTGCATAGCAGTGCAGTGGGAAGACTGTTGTGGTGGGCCGGGCTGCATAACAGTGCAGTGTGAGGACTGTTGTGGTGGGTCGGGCTGCATAGCAGTGCAGTGGGAGGACTGTTGTAGTGGGCCGGGCTGCACAGCAGTGCAGTGGGAGGACTGTTGTGGTGGGCCGGGCTGCATACCAGTGTAGTGGGAGGACTGTTGTGGTGGACCGGGCTGCATAGCAGTGCAGTGTGAGAACTGTTGTGGTGGGCCGGGCTGCATAACAGTACAGGGGGAGGACTGTTGTGGTGGGCCGGGCTACATAACAGTGCAGTGGGAGGACTGTTGGTGGGCCGGTGGCAGGCCGAGTCGCCCAGAACATTACAGGCAAGCAGGGGGCTTAGTGTGGCTGAATCACGTTTGATGCGAGCTCCTTCGCATAGTTAGCTTCTCGCTGACCGGGACAGATTAAGCTCAGACTTGCATTTGATCCGGTAGCTGCGCGTGCGGCCCCTCGGGAATCATCTGAAGGCCATGCATTGAATGCGAAAGGACTGACTCAGCCCCCACGTCCGAGATGCAGGTGTGCGTGTCCAGACCGAACGTTCGTGAGCTGCAAGAAACACATCATACTAGCATGCTTAGCTCGAGTATGCAATTGCGTGAGTGCTCCTTATAGGAGTGTCCTGTCAAGCGGTGGATATTCTGCTGCTCTGATGGAGCAAGCTGCCCGTCGGGAAAACCCCCTGCAAGAGGTGGAACTTGGGGGAGGGGGGGCGTATGGACTGCATCATGCCGGTAATGCATTGCTGAACAGGGTCTGTTCAAGTAGCTGTTAGCCACGTTGGCTGCCACGCCAGGTGCGTCGGTGTGTTAGGCTTGGCGTGTTCTGAAACGCCGGATAATGTGTTTATTTATCGCTGCATTCCGTAATATTCGCATCACTATGAAGCCCTGGGGGCGATACTACCTCACAGTCTTGGACGCTACTGCGAATCCCTGGGGCGCCAGTCACCGGCCACCTGGGTATGTCGTCATGCCACTCGACCTGCCCATGCTCCGAGCCAAGCGATTGCGTGACTGGGGTCAGTCTGATGGAGGGTGCCGCACTGCACGTTCGTGTGCGGCATAAACTGAGCGTAGGGTAAAGATGACCGTAACACGGCGTGGCACTTCTCTAATTCGACAAATCAGCATAACGTTTTTAAGCTCAGAATAAGAGCACACTGTTGGAGAAATGATACCCGATTTCGGGAAAGTTGCAGCCAATTCCGGCTCGAGCCGATTGTTTATTTTTCAAGGCAACATAACCCGAACCTGAAGGCATTATTCTGCAGTTGAGCTCCTCTTTGAAATGTCGAGCTGGCACCCCAACTTTGAACCCAATGCATGGACGTTTTTGAGTAGGTTTTGTTTAGTTCTGAAATGCCTGAAATTCCGTGAATGCCGGACGAAAGATGTGCATGCCTTCACGAGCTGCCGACAGTTGCGGTGGGTCCACAGGTGGCCTGTTGTGGTTTGGTGTCCGATCCTGTACGTGCCTCAGGAGGGCTCCACGGCCAGTCTCCTGTCCTCGTCCGTCCAGCACACCCAATGTCTCGTGCTGATTTTGATACCGTCAGTGACAGCACGCTTATTGTCCGCAGCTGGAACATTCCAGAGCAACTTCACCCACTTGGGTCCATTTCATCAACACGCTTCCCTGTCACAATTTCATGAAATGTTGTGCTGAGGTAGATTTTGGACCGCCGATTCCAGACACGCTCATACAAGTTGCAAGTGACCGAGTGGAAGTTGCAATTGGACATTAGCTATAATCCACCTGTTTTTGAGCTTACAGTACGGTATCATGATTTACGAGTTGCAATGAATACACTTGATGCTCACCGTAAGCCTTTTATCATTGTCGAGACGGCGATCACTTCTGGAAATTATGACAATATCCGCTTTATTATCCTTGCTTTAATTACCGCCAAGATGATAAAGGTCAACAATATTTCAAGCAAAAAAAAACATTGGAATTCACTTATCCAAGGGGAATAGACTTGTGAAAAGAACATGAATTATTTGTTTTGTCATATAAAACAGGCATATTTTACTCGAGGGATAGAAGACGGACTGGCCTGAAATATGACGCTGTCGGTGTACTAAATGGTAGTTGATATTCCATAAATAAGTTAAAGTGGCGTATTAGACTCCACGTCAGATCTGGGCACAACTATCTGGTACGACTTCGTGATTCCACACAACCCCTTTATTGTCGACCCCACATCTGATGCAATAACCGATCCATCTGGCCGCACGAGTCTTCAAAGAGTCCTTCGATATAGCTTCACTTGGCGAGCTGCCCATAAGTGGGAGAGCTGACCCAACCTGCCTCAGGAGGAAAACACGAACGTGGCTGGGCGTGACCAGTCGGACTCGGACGACGCATACTTGTATCCGCCTTTCGTTTTATTTTTGCGAAAAAAAAGATTATTCCCAAGTGTCGGTGTACGAGATGATCTGTGTACGAGATGATGGGTGTACGAGATCCGACACTGACAATGCCGCGCACAGATAGCACGCCAGTAACACGTGCTGCACTCCCTGGGCGTCTCTAGGAAAGGTGCTGAGGGGAAAATATACTTGAGGAATGTCGGTCCATGCAAAGCAAACTCATGCGATATATGGATAATTATAGCAGCCTTCTCCCCATCAGGGTGCCCTAATTTGGGGAAATTGGATGGGAAAAGGCAATCAACAATACATTATTTGCGCTGTTTTTTGGTGTCTTTTTACGCCTTTTACTAGATCACACGCATTGCGCGCTACTGATCCATGATAAACAAGGTGTATCCAATTTGATTTTCCTTCAGTTTCAGGGCTGTTGAGCACTATACAGAACGAAAACTGCTCGACGTGGCTGCTAATAAAAGATATGAGACTTTATGGTTATATTTTCATCTTTGCTGGCAAAAATCGAAGATCAGGTCAAATTTTCAAACGCGAATTTCACATCTGACGGCCAACTGAAAATAACTTTGAGCACGCTACGATCCATCAGCCATACACCCACACTCCGGCTATCCGTTTTCCAGCACATCCGTGAACACTCTACTTGTACACTCTGTGACATTAAGCGTTTTTTTTTCAACTAGTTGGTATAGTATGTCCGATGCATATTTACGAAGAAGAGATCGAAAGTCGAGAAAGCCTTCTTCGACTAATAAAAATATTAATACAAATATAAAGTTAGCAGTTCGGCTATATTGCTTGCGTTTATTAGCCAATGACTGATGAACGGATTTATAAAATGTTAATAGTTCGGTCTTTGTACTATGTCAGGGAACTTCAAATTTATGTATTTAACAAATAGTTAATTTGTTTGGTGCATGCAATGTTTGCAATCTATAGATCGTAACTCGTACGTTCTTTGCTTTTGATACTCGGGACTAACCTGCTATGACAGCATTACCCCACATCATCAGCACAGTCAACAGTGGTTTATATAGGGAACAATCAGTGAGAGTAAGCAAGCTGCAAGTTGTGCAGGCATTTCAGCTGAAGACCCGTGACAAGACTTTTATCGTCCCATAGCCAGTTATTGCTACGGATTGGCATCACATGCCAATTGTTCGTAAATCACTTCATCAGCATGCGTGATCTGTTGCAGTTTGTGTTTTTTTTAAGGAATGAATTGTATCTATATCATCGCAAGAAGTCCCAGAATAAATATCGTGATTAGTTTCTGGGTGAACACTCTGATGTACATACCATTTTCATGCGGATTATGTCGTCAATATGCCAATTACATGGTGTACCCTCTCATTCGCTTCATTAATTTATTTTGGCAATTAGTCAGTTGAGACCTTAGGTTAATGATGCACAGTCACAACCGTCACATGTTAACGCTACGCATGACATATGCGGCGCATAAAATAGAGTCGCATCACATGCAATTGGCGTGGCGAATAACTTCCGGTCGGCAATTGTTGTGGCATGTCTTTTCTTTTTCTTCGATGTTGCCCTCAGCTTTGTAGAGAGCGAGTTAATTGATACTTGTAGCATTTCAGGGTTACGCTATTTATCGAAACAGAAAAGATCCGTCTACACTGAATCGTCCTGCTTTCATCCTCCAAAAGAATACTGGTTGACCACGTTGCTAGAAAAGGTGACCTCGTCGATCAGTAATTAAGTTCCGGGTCTCGTGGGTGCCGATACGTCCAACGCAATGCGGATTCCTTCATCAGGAGCGAAGGTGATCGCGGGCTTTGCAGGGGGCGCCACACGACTGCTCCATTTCCCTAAATCTGAGAATGGTTCGTATCCAAGGATCGAAAGCAAACGAGGTAAAGCAACGGAAGATGACGTTCTCCACAGAGCTGATGAGGCGGTTCCAACTATACTTCAGACAACTGTAAACGCGGTCTGAGGCGACTAATGTTGTGGATAAGCGTTCCAACAGCTGCTTTGGGACTGAATATCAACCCCAGACAACCTGGATCTATCGTCAAGCAGCCTCCAGTGACCACTTTGGTGTGTTGCTGTGACCAAAGATGATCTAACTAACCTCAGTAGAGCTAAGCTACATGTGGCAGAGGCATACGTGTGTACGTGTGGCATAGGCACACACGTATGACAGGTACATACATATGGCAGAAGTACATACGTGTGGCAGAGGCACATGCGTGTGTTAGAGGTACATGCATGTCGCAGAGGTACATACATGTGGCAGAGGTACATACATGTGGCAGAGGTATCATACATGTGTCAGATGTACATATGTATGGCAGAGGCACATGCGTGTGGCAGAGGTACATACGTGTGACAGGTACATACGTGTGACAGGGGTACATGTCACCAGAAAGGCCATGCCACGGTAGGGCAATCGTATATGACACAAATATTGTAATTCCTGTGAACGCGCTTCATTTGGGATCGTGTCGTCCTCTGTGTATTTTCCACATAAATGCCACTTTCACGCTGCTTGTAGCCTTCATTCTGCTAATTGCCATTGCATTCAGAACTAGAAGCCAAGGTTTTTATTATCAGCTTAATGTTGGAGAATGAGACAACTAAATCACCTTCCTCAAACGTGCATGGTAGTTACAGATCGCATAATTAGACTAAGTTGTTCCAGAAAATGTACTGGATGGGACAGTTCCATGAATACATGGCTCCATACTTAATAAGCACACCCAGTTGTGTGGCTGTCAGGAGTTCATTCAGCATAGGTGTGCTGTGTCCGGACGTCAATTTGCTGGAAGTATTTTCTTGCACATGTGAGATATGTCGGACACATGAGATGATATGTGACTTTTCAGTCAGCGCCCAAACACATCCTGGGTGCCATTATCTTCACCGTCCTCAGAGGTCGAGATGTAGAGAATGGGTCAGTATGTTCCGGGCCGTGTCACCTCGAGGCGCAGGTCAGCACGGCACCGGTTCCAGGCGGGTCCGATGGATGGGAGCGGGGCGGACGGTGGACACGGAGCGCGGGGCGCGCGCCAACAGCCACGTGTGACCGGCGGCTCCTGTCTGGGCAATGAACGCCGGACCGGCAAGTTGGCGGGAGTTGGCGGGAGTTAGCGGGAATTGGCGGGGGCTGGCGGGAGCGCTGGGCGGCACAGCGAGAATGGCGATCGAGACAACTTGGTCGAGGCGCCGATGCCCGATTGGCGGCCGGCGGCCGGGTGTCATTCGTCATTGACCGCGACGGTGTTGGCCGGTCGATGACGAGGCGGCGCCGACCGTGCACGAGCCGCCGAGTGCGGCCCGCCAGCGACTTCAGGTTACGAGATCATTAACGTGCTGTGTGTTTGACTCGTTTGGCCGGTGTCGGTGCCGGCGGCGGCTCGCGCGCGCGCGCGCTGGCTGGGCGCCGTGCCGCGCCGACACCGGCACGCCGGCAACACCCAGCCGGCCGGCTAATGGACCAGAGGCGCGTAACGACACTCTGCCCGTGCCGGTGACTGTGCCGTCGAGCGGCCGGGCGGGCCGAGACGGCTGCTCGGCTCGGCCGGCAGGCGTGGGCCGCGGCTGCACGGTCTGACGCTGCGGTCAGCCGACGTCTGCCGGCCGAGCTGTGTAAGTTGGCGCCAAGTGGGCAGTCGAGGCCGCCAACCGAGACTCTGTTGCATCAATCCGGGGGCAGTAGCTCGGGCACGGACCGAGGCTCGCCTCTGTCACACCGAGGGCAGTAGCTCAGGCACGGACCGAGGCTCGCCTCTGTCACACCGATGGCAGTAGCTCAGGCACGGACCGAGGCTCGCCTCTGTCACATCGAGGGCAGTAGCTCAGGCACGGACCGAGGCTCGCCTCTGTCACATCGAGGGCAGTAGCTCAGGCACGGACCGAGGCTCGCCTCTGTCACATCGAGGGCAGTAGCTCAGACACGGATTTAGGATCACCTCTGCCAATCCGAGGACAGTAGCTCAAGCACGGACTGAGGTTCATCTCCGTCACGCCGTACGGTAGTTCAGGCACGGGGTGACACTTCCACCGCAAATTGAGAACTCGTGCAGGAATTGGTTGACGTCTCCTTCACCCGAGGACTCAATATGACTGAACTGGACTTCTGTATGACTGCTGGGACTGCATTCGGTGCGCCTGGTGCGACTGGAATTGCATGCCAAACTTTGGGCATGGATTGAGCGTGCGGCCGTGGTGCGGTGAGTGGCATCGACCGAACCGGATCAACAGATTGTAGAATCGAATTGCAGATCCTGGCTGCTGATTTCCACCATCATCTGCGGCCCCCTATTGGGATGGCTGGTGGCGCTGTGCGGCCCCAGCAGTTGAATGCAAAACAGCATTTTGAAACAAACTGGTGCAACTCAATTTAAGCGGTCCTTGCGAAGGCACTCGGACTTGGACGCCGTCCTAACTTTCGGCCGCCGCTGGATGAGTTTCGCCACTCTGCCACTTCTCCGTGCTGTGGACCAAGCTCCAGGGATGGACCAAGTTGCGGGTTTCCCCGCCAAGGCCGCCTATGCTTCGCATCATCAGTCACCTGGGATCTCTGGAAGCTGCAGAGAAGAAGACGCGCCTCGGTCCAGTTCGGACTGACTGCCAGTGCGTGCGGCAGTGGTGTTATTAAAGCAGAAAGGAAGTCGGCACTGTCCCTCCACTGTGTTTACGCGCCGATGTTGTTGTTCTTGGCTCGGTGTGCGACCAGCGCAGCCTATTCGCACAGGTGTGACTTTGTTCCAGGGTAGAAAGAGCGCCCAGTCTTTTTCTTTTGTTTACGTTGAATCAGCTTGATTGTTGCGAGCCAAACAGTGCACTGACTGGCTGAAGACAAGAGCTGAGTTTACGGCATAAATGTGCTCCATGGTTTCGCAGGACCAACGGCAAGATAGAGCGAGCAGATATGAAAGGGTGGTAAGAATATATTAGCAGAGACAGGTAATTGAAATTCCGAGAACAGTATCACTAACAACACATGCTTTTTTCGACGATGTTGCTGAAACCAGAAGAATTAATGTACAAACACCAGCAATTACCGGTGAGTTTCTCCGCCACTGTCTGCACTCCACACACTTGCACAAGTCCTTGGTCAAGATATGGCTGCCAGCCGATAGGTTACCGCTCGTGAGATGCCTATGGTCAAGCATATGCCTATAGTTAAAAGGTCAAGACCTTTTCAGTGCAAAAGTAACTCAAATTGCTAAGCAATCAAATTGTGCATACCTGGAATGGCTTAGCTACCACCAAGAATGACGTAATTTTTTCCAGCACGACCTTCCGGGATCTGGGGAGAGAACAATTTTCTGCTGTAAGCTCTCCAAATGTCACTCTTCCCGTGACTTCTATAGTTTTAACCCACGAAAATTACTACGTAATGGCAACGTACTGTCGGGCGAGACCATACGGCATCGCCAAGCGAACTCTTATAATTTCATATAGCCACGCGACGGTCAATACCATTAGCACATAATTTACCTGAAAAACACACATTTTGGGAAAGCGAAGCAAGTTTTCAAAACCCGATACGTAAATTTGCACTGATACAAGCTGCACCGAATCTGCAATGATCTGGTGCGCGAGCTGATATCTGTGTTTACCTGTGGTGGCATTAATCAAGTGTGAAAGAAAGAAATACAACTAAGATTTTTAAGTGGTACAAATTGTTGCTCTTTAATTGATCTAAAGTAGCGTTTTCCTTTTCTGATCAAGTGTTCCTATCGAGTATCACCTTGTTTTGCTGTTTTTTGTGGCACAAAATTGTACCTAAATTCTGGTCACCATGAATCCCATGCAAGCTCATCTTTTGCCTACTGCAACTTTTGACCTGCTGACCTGGTAACCCACTTTAACTTTTGAGAATGCAGTCGTTGCGCCTCAATGTGCAAATTGTACATACCTGACTCTGTTGCTTAGCAGCCAATGTGAATTGGATGTGACAATGATTCGCAAGAAATAAATTATAAAAAGGTATATCACGAACTTCTTTGAACAAACGGCGTAGGACTCTCGAAGGCAAAGCAGCACATTTATTGGGGGAAAATAATTAGAGATCTGTCTGAAACATTTTTTTGTCATGGGGACTGAGGTAATACAAATTCGCAATGTGGATTCAAAGCATCGCTGGACATTTTGCGAAAGGCTTGACTCCGCTTTCCAAGCTAGCCTTGACTCTGCCGGCGAGTCCAGTGTTCGCACACCGTAGCCGGCAATGATTCAACAAACCTTCGAAGTGTTATTTTGTGTTCTGTATTCCTCTTCAGAGATTCCCCGTGCATTTCGTTTCAAATATTCCCAGTGTGACAAAGCACGTAGCAAGAATAAATGTGGTAGAAATTGAGAGAATGATCAGCTCCGCAGTCAGCTGTCTTCAGGACGATTCTCGAAGTCTCAAGGGTCTCCCACGTGTGAATGTCTCCATTATGTTCCATTACGGTTGAAAGAACAACACGACATCAAAGGAGCACGGTTTTAAATAGCGTGTTGCCTACGGAATTCGCTAAGTTTGTGAAGGTTCTAATCAAAGCGAAACGTCTGGAAAGCGAGAATATATTACATCTAAATACATTCTGATGCAACTTCGCAGTTTTGCTCGCATCCCATCACATGCAGTGTTGAGAAGATATCGTCAAATCACTATGCTGTGTATGCATGGTATTGCATTTCTATTGTAAAAACGACAAGCGAATCTCCAGTGCTTTGTATTCAGAAAAATGATCGTCGACATTTGAAGTTGCATAGTTCCGTTATGGTGAACATTTGCTCACCGGTGTGACATTTGGATCACTGTATGCATAATCTGAGTGGGCCGCCAGTGCACGTGGAACCCTGGGTACAATTTGTGAAGCGCCACAATCTTATCGTCGGTATCTAATCGGGTGGGCACGTCTGCAGACTGTCGTGACCGCCGGCATCGGACGGCTTCCTCGCCCTCAGGATAACGGCGCTGTCACGCCGCCGCACACTGTGATAACTCGAGGAAAAAACTGGCCATAAATCATAGCGGACAAAGTATGCTAGTTACTGGGGCGACTTTGGTCTTAATGGAAGGACTTAAAATTTGGACCACATGGGAAGATCTACTGTCTTAAAGATTGCCTAACACAGGAATGTCGTAGATCATTCTTGCTAGAGGGAAGGGAGCTTTCCGCTCCCCTCATTTTGCTTCCGCGAAATATCTCGGGAACCAATTGAGAAAGACAGCTCAAATTGTGCACACACCTACATGAGTATCTAGTGTACCTTGTTATAAAAGATCGACGTCCGGTCATGCATGGTGACATCATGATGACGTCATAAGCGAAGTCCGTGCGCGCTCATATATTTGATAATTATTTGTGAGCGTTTGCTATGCGAGCATTCTGCACTGTAAATGTGACCTAATAATTGCTACGCAAAATAGATCCAAGATCTCCTTGTCCTAAGTGGCTGAAATTATGCCAAAGTATATCACTAAGATATGACACACAAATAGAATCGGTAGATATCACGTCGCGTGTGACATCACAGTCGGTCAATCCCTATGCAGCAATACACATGCTAGAATGCACATGCTCGAATGTATGGTACTTCCTCTAAACGCATGGTAAAATACTGTAGCCGTACTTAGAAACATAGAACACAAAATACCAGAACCAGACGCATCACATAACTTACTCATAGTTACGAACAATATCCATTAGCTATTAGCTATCTATGGAAGACTCTCCGATATTTATATTCATCCAACAGCCCGCAGAACTCGGGGATCATTCTATCATCCACTGACGTATCGTGTTCTTCCAGAACTTTAATCTCATTAGCATCCTCTCCACCACTCATCTCCTCTTCATCTTCCGAAACTGGTTGTTCCGGCCCTCTCTCCCCTGCTGACTCGGATGATACCAGCAGATGACTGATGTCAGCTGTATTTACGGCCTCTCGGACATTTCTGGACCGCAGTGGTCCTTCAATGCCTTTGATGTTGTGAGTCGTCTTCGGGCCGCTGGTGATCAGTAGATAGTGCAGTTGATCCTGGATGGTTTCGGTTCGTGACGTCTTGCGGGCATGTCTGAGTCGGTACTCCCTGCTATGCTTACTCCGGCACTCCTGCACCTCCTCATTGTACATGCCGATCGGAAGAAGAAGAGACCGTATCACAGTGGCACCGTGGATCAGGAGCTTGTGCACGGAGGTGGGCATGTAGAACCATAGGTACAGCTGGACCATCAGCTGAGCAGTATCCATTGCGTACCTGTCGTATCGGTCGGGATCCACGAGCTCGTATTTTTGCAGAGCAGCAAGAATCACTGAGAAACGGACGACGAGACCCTCGTCGATCCCAGTGATCTCGCTGAATGCAACTCGGTCTCTGAAGGCACGTCGAACCGTGTTCCCGTCGTTAGACGTACCCGAACCACCCGCACGTGGCTGATCCACGACAAGACCCAGTCTCTCCCTGAACTGCTGCTGTAATTTCTTCTTTCTTTCTTTCACACGCTTCTTGTTTTCTTCGCCAGAAGCCGTCCACACTTTGATCTCCAGGTGGTAAGAAATGTGGAGAAGGCACTCAAAACATCGAATCCAGGCATGCATAGTTGAGAGACCGAGCTGGCATGTACCCTCGCGGGCAGGTCGAGCCGCGGCAGCAGACAGGTCATTCATCTGACGAGGTGTGCACCCACAGATGGTGCATGTCATGTTGCTGCCGGTGTTGGTCAGAGCGTTCGTCATCTTGCCGTCAATCATGGTGAGTTGAAGATTGTATGCCACTCTGAGACCGGTACCGTCTGTTGCGGAGACGTACGTCGGCCTCAGTAGACGTATCTCGGATTCGACACTGTCTCGTTCTTTCCGGGAGGCTTCTGCTGTCTCGCGCTTGTACTGGATCCGCAACGGCCGGCAGAAGCGGGTTAAAGACGGCGTTGGGTTGGTCCAGACGCAAGTGCCACCCACCGTCATTTGCAAAGGCACCAGAGTAGTACAGAACAGATTTTGTTCTGCAGCTTCATCGCCAACTCCTATCTGTTTGTACACAGATTGCCATGTGGCCCCGTCAAAACCCCATTTGATGTGCAGCACGGCCGAAGTGTAGGTGCTGGATGACGTCGACGGCTGGTCGGTAGGTGATGCTGAGTCGGTACGGGCAACAGACGGCAGACATGCCACCAGCCGCTGCGTTGTATAATCCAGGAGAGCCTGCAGAGTCACCTCCGCTGACGTCTCGTTGAATTGCATACTGCTGGCTGCCGGATAGCACTCTACCTTGGCCTCATGTACCTTTCCATAAGCGGGCAGGATGTCTGTCTTCGCCGCATCATTCGTCACTCGGCGGACCATACGGTAGCCGTGTACAGACAAGTCAGCTGACGCACACATTGCCAGCGCCCGGTCTCCTGACACGCACTCGGGTTGGCTCACTTCAGAGCTTCTGAGAGCCCGGCGAATCTTGCTGGGCCGATTCGGTGATGCCCCCACCTGTCGCAGCAGCACCAGCGCGCCGGTGCGACCAGCGTCTGTGAGTCCGTGCCGAATCCGTGCCGCCGGCGCAGAACGACCTTGAGTCCGTGCCGAGTCCGTGCCACCGGCGTAGAACGACCTTGAGTCCGTGCCGAGTCCGTGCCGCCGGCGCAGAACGACCTTGAGTCCGTGCCGAGTCCGTGCCGCCGGCGCAGAACGACCTTGAGTCCGTGCCGAATCCGTGCCGCCGGCGCAGAACGACCTTGAGTCCGTGCCGAGTCCGTGCCACCGGCACAAAACACATGCGACACACACACACATACATACATACATACGTACATACATACAGGAGTGGAGGCTCGTGTACTTTTGGTATTGTCGTTGCAACACCAATCAAAACATTGGCATTGCCATGCAACACCAATATTTCGATTGCGGAATTGCGGGTACATTTGCATGCACGTGAGCACTGCTTCGTGCTCCGGACGCAGTTCACTGATGAAATACCACTGAAAGATGAAATACCACCGAATGCACATCACTAACAACAATACCTCTACCTGCCCAGATCTAGAACGGAAATGGGAAAAGGCGGTTCCAAGTGAGAGCAGCTGCTCTTTATAACGTATTACCTCAGGACCTGAGAGAACTGCCAGTGTCACGGTTTGGTGCGGCGCTGAAACGGCATATCAGGCCATCTTGATGGATATGTTTGGCATGAGTTAGCTATTGCCTGGTGTTATGTGAGACTGGTGAGAATGTGAATTTGGAATGGTTGTCATCGCAGTGTTTTAACAAAATTGTATCCTACTCTTATCGTTTTATCTACAAGACGAGGAATCGTAATAGCCACGAATGTGTTGTGGAAGGTTCTAATAAATGTCTATGTCTATGTCTATGTCTAGGTCAACGGCGCAACTTCAACCGGGCTTCAGAAGTTGGCAGGCACGGTGCCAAGTCTGGGGGCGGGGATGGTCGAGTGGTTAAGGTGTTGAGCTCTGGGTACCAAAGGTCCCGGGTTCAACACTCGCACCGCTCGAGACATTTCCCAATCCCGCGGCACACCGGCGAAGCAGTATGGGCGGCACCACTAGCCGTGAATGTGCGTACAGTACGTCGTGAACTACCCGATAAACCAAGCTGCCAAGGCTGGAAGTCGGGCCGTGCTGCTGTACTCTAAGGCGACCTGAGGGGAGCCGTGCTACCGACGACACTAACCCGGCAATAGACGGGCTCCCGTGCTGCAGACTCCTTTTTCGACATCATGCCATCGTTAGCAGAGAACCTGCCCATCGACCGCAACTGCCCTCCCTGCAAACGGTAGAAAATAACCGGCTAGCTAATCCGTGGTTCATGACGCTGTCCGGTTGCGGAAAGACCGTCGCAAGACCCTTTCTTTGAACAACTGTTACGGGTGCTTGAGAAGAAACATTGTTCGAATGGTAAATGCCAAAATGTCATAGGTATGTCAAAATCTGACTGAATAAAGCAAGATTTCAAGCATCCAAAGTCTGTGTTGGCTGTCCGGTATCCACAGTGCTTCACTGTGCAGGCGTTTACGGGACTGCCGGGTCTCCGGTGTCCACCATGTGTATGTCGGACTGTGTGGGGCGGCCACTGTACAGTGTTCACCGTTCCAATATCCATCAGCTGAGTGTGTTGTGTCCACCATGTGTGTGTCGGACCGCCACTGTACAGTGTTCACCGTTCCAATATCAATCAGCTGAGTGTGCGGTGTCGGTCGGCCGGCGGACACTGGCCACCGTTCCGGTATTTACGAGACGGCTAAGTGTCGGCTGTAGCCGCTGATGTCAGCGCCGATCATCCCCGCTGATACACGGCCATTCTCCCCTGGCCGGCGGTCGGTTGGCGCCGTGCTGCAGCGGCGTGGCCACGCCGAGTCGCCCGCCATGGAAAACGGCGCGACGCCATGCGCCTTTGTCCGTCGGTTAAAGTGCAGTTTTCCCACGTGCATTGACGTGATGGACAGCTCGTGACTGGCGACTGCGACCTTGACGTGATGGACAGCTCGTGACTGGCGACTGCGACATGTGATGAACAGCTCGTGACGGGTGACTGCGACATTGACGTGATGAACAGCTCGTGACTGGCGACTGCGACCTTGACGTGATGGACAGCTCGTGACGGGCGACTGCGACATGTGATGGTCAGCTCGTGACTGGCGACTGCGACCTTGACGTGATGAACAGCCCGTGACGGGCGCTGCGACTGACGACCTGTGACGTGATGGACAGCTCGTGACGGGTGACTGATGCGACATGTGATGGTCAGCTCGTCACTGGCGACTGCGACCTTGAAAGCGTGACGTGATGGACAGCTCGTGACGGGCGACTGCGACATGTGATGAACAGCTCGTGACGGGTGACTGCGACATGCGATGTGACGGGCGACTGGAAATGAACAGCTGGCGACGGGTTGCGAATGCGATGGTCAGTCGTGATGACTGCGACATGTGATGAACAGCTCGTGACGGGTGACTGCGACATGCGATGGTCAGCTCGTGACGGGCGACTGCGACATGTGATGAACAGCTCGTGACGGGTGACTGCGACATGCGATGGTCAGCTCGTGACGGGCGACTGCGACATGTGATGAACAGCTCGTGACGGGTGACTGCGACATGTGATGGTCGGCTCGTGATGGCCGTCTGCGTTCGTCGGGGCGAGATCACTCGAGATTAGAGATAACAAAAGTAAAGACCGGAAGCCCGGTCAGAAAGCGTGATCACGACCTGTGGGCTTTTTGACTGATGTGTGGGACATAAATCGGTCCTTTGACCGGTCTGTCAGTTGATTATCTAACTATTGTTTGAATCAATATCAACTCAATAAGAAACCTAACGATGACAATCCGCATGCAACGTATGAGGCCCATTTCAACATTCCAGCCGGCAGTTTCAGATGCATTTAGCAATTTAATTATCAATCTTTAAATATTTGCAAGATTTCTAGGATGCTAGTTGCTGAAAGCAGCCGAACGTCAATGATATTGGTTAAGAAATCAAGCAGGTCTATGATAAGCAGCATTGAAAAGTAATACTTGCAACCGCAATGAAGCGATGAAAAAGATGTTAGTTGGTTTCACCAGATCACAAACAGTAGAATATTTCCGGAATCAGACTAAAATGACCAATACATGGCATACGATTAGCATTATAGCGCAAGGTATGAAGATGTACCAATGTCATTGATTTTTTCTGCATGCTTGTGTATGCGATGCCCATCATTTTCTTCAATTTTGTTCAATGGGAATGCAAGGAAAAATAAGCTACTCTCAGAAGCTCATTATTTCTGCATCGCCAAGTTTTCATAGTTAACACCAAAATATGAAATAAATCATCCCTTGAAATGCACGGCTTCACGATTGATTCATAATCCAAAGACAGCAGATAAATGACAGCCATGGACAAGATTCGATTCATTCACCGTTGACTACTCCACCAAACTGCACATCATATGGAAGATTTTCACCATTCTACTATAAATTATCAATTTAAAAGTAAATATTCTTCATTCTTCAAACATTACATTTCTAGAATCCTAAATTCAGATTGTCCGTCGTACAACCGGTGGTTGCGCCCGTCTAGTCTTCGCACTACACTCGTTGATGTGAAGAGGATTTGGTGTTCGCCGTCAGCTACCGGGTATTAAAACTTAAAAAAAATATGAATCTCGATGCACTGAGAGCAAAAAAATCCAAACAAAACATTGAAACAGCATTATGCGTCGAAGGAATTAGCGACAACCAAACCCGAAAAACAGGTATCAATCTTCGATCATTTTCTTGTTCCTTGTTCTTCCTTAACTCATTGAATGCAGCAGGTACAGAGAACAAACATGTCTGACAATTATTTGCGGTGCGGCACCCCAACCCCCTTCACGGTGTGTCATTAGTGTACCATTGATGGCCACACAATAATAGCTATATCCCAATCTTGGTATGTGACGTCCATCAGTACGTAACGTCATGACATGGAGTGACATGGAAGGTGATTCCACAAGGTTTAACATAGTTTAACATAATTATTCTTAAGAAAATATAGATAAACTCAAATCATACCCAGATAATTTGAATTCATACACAAACAACCGTATTCGATAGCAAATCTGTCCACAAGACTAGCAAGACATAATTATTCTTAAGAACATATAGATAAACTCAAACCATGTCCAGGTAATTTCAATTCATACACAAACAACCGTATCCAATAGCAAAGCTGTCCACAAGACCCACCATATAAAATTACAATACGTCACCAGCTAGCTATCGCACTCGTATAGCTGTCGCCATTCTACTTTCGTTTCAGCCAACCCTGTTTGATGAGGTTCATCCATTTTTGTGATGATTACGCGGAGTGAGTTGGCACTAATTACAACCTCTGGCGCATTTTCAAGTTAATTGATGTGCATGACAACCATTAATTGTTGTCTGATGTATTGGTTCAGCCAGACAGCTGACAGTCACAACGAAATAAATTATAATCACAGAGAACGGGCTGAAAATGGACGCGACGCAGGACACAATAGGAAGGAAGACCATTTATATATATTGCTTTTAAAGTACATCACCAGGCCTAAACAACTCTGTGTATATTTGGTATTGCCAATGCAACACCAATAATTTTGAAAATTTTGCATTAGGCCAATTTACTGCATATAAAGAATGGGCTCAAAGCTAGGCTTTGGAACACCAATAATTGTGATGTCAACACCAATTATTTTGAGAAACCTCCACCTGTGTAGATTACCATGAAACTTCAAGGCTGAAAATATTCCAGTTTGGATATTTGAATCTGGTAGTGGCATGGTATGATTATTTAATTCATGGTGCAGCAGTTGGCAGATTATTGAATACTACATGAATCACACTTTGGTGGTCATACTTTTCCTGCTTCCTTACATTGAGGATTAGTTATGGGTGTGGGTACCTATGTGTATTCAGAATTACTTTGTGCCCGTCACGATGTTGCTATCAATACCTGTCAATACGAAATGAAAATCTTGATAAGAAGGTTATTTTCAATCCATGCTCTGAGAGTGGCCGAGGCTTTCCCAGGTAATGACTGCCTATTTGGCCTTCGTTAAACATATGAAACCAATGACACTACTTTATATGCAAAAGAACATGCACTAAAAGCTGATCTTTTGACCGGGTTTCAGTTCATTTTCACCAGGCCCCGACTGGGCTCGGCCATATCCGACTGGTCGGTCCCGGACCTCGGCCCGCAAACTCTTCGTATTTGCCACCTCCGGTGCGATCTCGGTATCCGTGCTCGGTTCTCGGCCGAGAGCCCTGGCGCGTCGCGGATACTCGACGGCTGGTCTGTACTCAGGCTGGTACTCAGGCGGCTGCTCAGGCGGCTGCTCTGCTGAAAATTTGCGCTCACCAGCCGTCAATCGACCGCGTTTCGCTTGTTTATCACAGTCTGTTTGTCGCTTGTCACAGCCTGCACTGGAGCCGGTCCAAAGTCAGATTCGACGCATAATGCTGCGTCCGGCCGGGGTCGCAGGGACAGCGTGGAGCAACGACACGCCGAAGGTCAATGATGGTGCATTTATCATGATATGCTTCGGGAATGGAGCTTGAAATTGACATTCTTAGGAGGGCCAAGCAATGCCAGAACTGACAAATTTGAAACGTATTGGAAGGACTGGCCCAGGGGCATAGGGAGGCTGACGAAAGCGTCATTTTGTTCCATGGTGGCGATGGTTAAGGCATGAGAAATGCAAAGGGAGGGAGGGGGACATAAATATCCTTGCCCCATACTTGCATCCACATGATCTGGCCCACATAGCATAGTCCCACGTTAAAATGAGTTATTACTGAAGGGGCCCAAACATTAAGGGGCTCGAATTCCGCAGAAGGATGAGAAGCTGCCTGGGAAGCTTCGCCTACGACAGGCGCTGTAGTTATACCACTAAGTTCTGCGGTGGCAGTTTTTCTCTCCTTTACACAATTTCACTCGTGTGACCTCGCCAACTTTTTTTTACCGACGAAGGTTGTTTAGCATTAGTCCCTCAGCAAAATGACAAGGCTAAAGTGCTTTTCAGCAGCAGTGTACCCCGTCGATACGTCAGCATACCGGTGGTTACACCTTTTCTATGCATACTCCAGCGCCCATCTATCACGTCTTGGAGGAGTGATAAAAGCTATCTCACGTGGTAAAGCTCTCCCACAAGGCGATCATCAGACTGTAAAAATATGCTTCAGAAACTGTTCCGAGAACGGCTCATTGCGCAGATCACCCTATGTCGTGTGGTGATCGGTGTGTCGTGCTTGAAATGGTCACGAAGTTGGAGCTGAGCACGCTGTTTTTTTCGTCTGACCAGGATGTCATCTGTGTACGAGATACGGTGGGATTGCAGCCAGCCGAAGAGCAACAGCTAGAGCCGGAGCTGTACGAATAATCACCTGACCATAGGGTTTCCCAATCTTTCCTGATAAGTGGCATGACGAACTGTGATCATAAAACATTGTTTGCATCTGGTGCTTGAACGGCCTTGATGTAAACAACGTCATCCTTCAAACAGCTTTGCTTCTGACTAGATATGAGAAGCGAGGATGCAACGTTACATGATGTCTGAAAATATGATGATACAATGACGGAATGGGGTGAACAGACGGCATCGAAACCCATGCTGAGCAGAACCGGTTCCGTAGATCATGAACACATCGGGAAACTTCCAATGTTCCACGATCAGGAAATTCCAGCTCACCTGCGTAGTGTTAGCTGAAGTTCAGCAACCAAGGAAACACTCCCTTACGCAGCCAGGAATCTCGGCTGCGTGTGGAGGCGGCGTCTGCCTGATGCCGTCACGGTGCCGACACATGGAATATCCCCAGCTTCGAGTAATCGGTGAGGTAACTAACTGGGTAGGTGATGGGCGCCTCGAATGCGGCACAGAGTTGGCCGCGTCACTCGTTGGCTGGGGCAGACAGAACGAGTCGTGTTGGTGATGGGAGCGTCGCTGGTCACGTGCACGCGGCGGTCGGCTGGGAGGCGTGTTTCCGATTCGCTGATCTCGCCGTTACAACGGCGAGGTCAGCGACATCCCACCCGCCAACCAACCGGCGCGTTGGTTGGTCCGACTGGCGGTGCCAGATTGACCCACTGACTGCCCGGTCCGCGTACTTCACTGGACGCATGCATCGCCGGCCACAATTGCAGCCGACGCAGCACCCGGATCCGTTCTAAATTCGGCTGCGACAACAAGCGGCTGATTAGGGGGGGAGCCGTTGGCACTGGGCGGTCGGCCGGCGGCCGGCGACGTCTGGGCAGGGTGACAGCTCAGCCGTGTCTGAGCGTCTGGGCAGGGTGACCGCAGCCGTGTCTGACACTAGTCTGGCGCGCCGACTCGACCTTCAATTTGTTGTCGCGGCCGGCCGGCGGCGTCGATATGATGCGGCCGTCTGTCTGCGGTCCGACTTCCGGACTGTCGGTCCGATTATCGGTCCGACTATCGGTCCGACTACCGGTCCGACTATCGGTCCGACTATCGGCCCGACTATCGGTCCGACTGTCGGTCCGAATGTCGGTCCGACTATCGGTCCGATTGTCGATCCGACTGTCGGTCCGACTACCGGTCCGACTATCGGTCCGACTACCGGTCCGACTACCGGTCCGACTATCGGTCCGACTATCGGTCCGTCTACCGGTCCGACTATCGGTCCGACTATCGGTCCGACTATCGGTCCGACTACCGGTCCGACTATCGGTCCGACTACCGGTTCGACTATCGGTCCGACTATCGGTCCGACTATCGGTCCGACTACCGGTCCGACTACCGGGCTTCGACTGCGATCTCAAACACGTGGCCGTCTCTCGATGATCTCACAAGTATACCCACCTCCCACCGGCCCCCTGGAAACGTATCCATCTGTGCAATTTCAGACGTGTCGTGTCGCCGGGTGTCAGAGATGTATCCACCTCTTACTGGTCTTCCCAGAGATGTGTCGGTCCCTTTCGCCAGTTCATCAGCAGCGTGCCCGTTTGTCAGTGGTTTTATAGACGTGCTCACACTCGGAGCTACCGAAGACGGTTGCAACTTCTCATCTTGCTCAGAAAAAGAAGCACTACACATCGTCAAGCACTACACGGGCCAACCTTTCGACAGCCTCTTCAGAGACGTGTCCAGCCCTCTTTCTAGTCAGAGACGTACCAATCTCTATTGTTCTCAGAGATGTGCTCACTTTAGTGTCCTGCCCGGAGGTAATGCCATCTTCGACAATGTCAAGAACGCGCGCAAACACATCCACGCAGCCTGTCCTGGTCGGAGGTTTTGTCATCTCCGGTAATGTCAGGAACACGCGCAAGCACATCCATTCAGCAAACACACCCCATAGTCTACCATAGGAAGACTGTGGTAGCAGTGAAATGATTTCCTAAAACCGTTGTCTCCCTCTCCGTTGGAGCCGCCGTAGTCTCGAACTGGCCAACGCTGGCCAAGGAGATTTGAATAAAAAAACGAATCAGAAGCTCCTCCAGTACCCTCCTGGTCAAGGTCGTTACCGACCCCACTTCCTCTGGCGACTTTATTGCCACCCTGTGTCAGTCACTGACTTACCTGTGTCCACCGCTCCACGCTATCAAGCACGTGGACGAAGGCTTGGCAACGGGAGGGGAGGGGGGTACAGAGACACGCTGTCACATTATTTTGAAACATTAAACATTAACTTTCTGGGCGTTGTATGGAAGTGGTGAACTTAGAAGTGGCCCGCCCCTCGCTGTTCCGCCTGCTTCGACTGTTTTGTTCGTGAACACCTGATTCACGAGGGATGCTGGTATATGTGCTACCCGAACAAGCAGAGTTGATGGTGAAATGGGTGCTAGTCAGGTCACTATCGTCGGTATGGATTTTATGATCGAGTTTGAGTCGTGTTGTTGCGTAGTGTGGCAGGTTCCATGGGGCAAACAGTCGACTCGGTGTGGACTTTGATCGCGCAGAGCCATCCCGCAGGATCTTGACAGGAATCACATGCTCAGAAATGAATGACATTCGATAGATCCAAGAAGAGGGAAACAGACAGAAAGTACACAGGTGCCCATCAACATCACGCCGGGTGTTCTTGTCCTGCTCCAACTAGACCGTGACCCGCTATTCGTCATTGCAGGCTCTCTCAACCTTGGGTTGTCACCCGAGGGAGCATCAGAACTGTTGCGACAATTGCAAATCCTGATCTCCTAGGGGCTGAATTGCATGAAAAGTGATGACATCCCTGGCTTCTCGTGCAATGAAGTATATACAAACATAGCACGTGCAGACGCGCGAGGAGCCTTGACTGAGCCATGTTCGAGAACACATGTGTGCCGCCTTATATGGCACCGTGTCCGATCCTAACGTCGATGCACACGTTTGTTTTTCTGTGTGTTCTAGGGACAGTCCCTGAAGAAGTCCTCATGTCTAAACGCCGGACCAAAGTTGATGAAATCTGAGTTTTGCTTTCGATCATGTTATAACCACACGTTTTAAATATTTGGACTACTGTCCTCGTGAAGCCGATTTGGCGGCACACCACGTGTCCACCAGGTGGCGCTTCGATCACAGCCGGATGTTGTCCGCGCGGAAGGGCACAGACCTGTCGGAAGGGCACAGACCTGTCGGAAGGGCACAGACTTGTCGGAAGGGCACAGACTTGTCGGAAGGGCACAGACCTGTCGGAAGGGCACAGGCTTGTCGGAAGGGCACAGACCTGTCGGAAGGGCACAGACCTGTCGGAAGGGCACAGACCTGTCGGAAGGGCACAGACCTGTCGGAAGGGCACAGACTTGTCGGCACGTGTGCTGGGTTGCTCAGTCGGATTGCACATTAGCGCGTGTGGATTCCAGCCCGGGTCTGTGGGTCAGACATCCGGCGTTTCATCAACGGCTATTCGGGACCACACACCATTGACATTGGCCATGCGAACCGAACAGCCGGAAGCTTGGCCTCGCTCGTCCGGCGCCCCTGATGGCGCCTTCTACCGGCGCCAAACACTCCGTGGGACTACAAATATCCCACGCCATTCCAACTTTCTTTCTGGATCCGCCCTTGAGGAAATGAGATGCGTTCGCGTGCGAAAGAAGGGACTTGGCGGAAAAAGATCAAAACGTTTAAACTTCTTAAACGTTGAAAAAGCGGATTGTTTTTGAACGGAATGTTTCTGCCATGCCCAGACTCAGATAGAAGTGCAGAATTACTAAGTTAGTCAAGGGCAATTCTGCGTATGATTGTTAGAGAGGTTGGAACCAATTAGGGGTGTATGCTCATCGCTTCCATGCCCATTCAATATGCAATTAAAAACAGGGGCACCCACGCACCCCCCCCCCAAAAAAAAAAACGATACAAGCAATTATCTTCCAATGGAAACTCATCGTAGAAAACTAACTGAACTACCTGACTATTTACTCTGTTGTCGATCAGGTTGATTGCAGTGTGCATGTGTATTCCCAGCGGGGCGGGCAAAGGCTGATCTGAACTGATCAGCCACTCAACCTCCTAACGTGCTGACATGTACCGGCTGCCGAACTAGCTGACGCACCAGATCCTGCAACACTACCTGACCTAGTGCAGTGCATTTCGTGTAGCCTTGACTATGATAACCTGATGTTGCAGCTTCGATGATGGCCCCTTAGTGCATTAGATGGCCACGACACGCATGAAGCAACCTGCGAAGGCAAGCCGAAGGAACACGGGTGACTTGCCATTGACGTACAGCTTATCACAATACATATTCGAATTAAAACCATTCGTAAATATCTACCGTTACTTTCTGACATGAACAGCCAACATCTGAGCTACCAGAGCTTGAATCCGCAATGTCGGCACCATTCTTTGTTTAGTTTCCCACCTCACCCATCGCACGTCACATTAACCAGGTTTCGAAGATTGTCATTTCGAATTGGGCTTTCCCAGTCTCGGTGGTGCCGGCCGCTATCATCAGCCGTGTCCACCTCTAGAGAGGGAGGGGAGGGGGTAGGGGTAGCCGAGAGGCCGCTGCCGTTCCCCTGGCGCTCCGTCGTCGGTCGTGGCCGCCTCTGGGGGGGGCGCAGAGTAGACGAGGCCGCTGCCGTTCCCCTGGCGCTCCGTCGTCGGTCGTGGCCGCCTCTGGGGGGGGAGGGGCAGGGTAGACGAGGCCGCTGCCGTTACCCTGGCGCTCCGGCGTTGGTCATTGCGCCGTTCCCTGTCAGCTTGGTGCGCGCCTCTAATCCGGCACCGACCTCGGCCGTCCGGTGCTGATCTCAGTATTGGCGCTAGCCGACCCGGCCGGGTATTACTGACCCGTTGGTGGCCTGGCTGTATCTGTCGGCTACGCTTACTGACCCGTTGGTGGTCTGACGTATCTGCTGGCGGGGTATTACTGATCCGTTGGTGGCCTGTAAGCGTCTGCTGGCCGGGTATTACTGATCCGTTGGTGGCCTGGAGGTATCTGCTGGTGGTCTGGAGGTATCTGATGGTCAGGTATTACTGATTCCTTGGTTGTCTGGAGGTATCTGCTGGTTATGCTTACTGCTCCGTCAGTGATCTGGCTGCTGGCTGCTGGTTGCTGGTCTGGTAGCTGGTGGTCTGGAAGTATCTGCGCTGAGAAGTTTCGCTACGTTGCGTTGGTCAGCTCTGTGTCAGTATTGGTGAGGTGTTGGCAGCCGTTGTGGGCCAATTGGTCAGCTCTGTGTCAGTAGTGGTGAGGTGTTGGCAGCCGTTGTGGGCCAATTGGTCAGCTCTGTGTCAGTAGTGGTGAGGTGTTGGCAGCCGTTGTGGGCCAATTGGTCAGCTCTGTGTCAGTAGTGATGAGGTGTTGGCAGCCGTTGTGGGCCAATTGGTCAGCTCTGTGTCAGTAGTGGTGAGGTGTTGGCAGCCGTTGTGGGCCAATTGGTCAGCTCTGTGTCAGTAGTGGTGAGGTGTTGGCAGCCGTTGTGGGCCAATTGGTCAGCTCTGTGTCAGTAGTGGTGACGTGTTGGCAGCCGTTGTGGGCCAATTCACTTCAATAGTGGGCCGTGAATCACCACTATTGAAGGGCTGAGTATGCATCCTCAACGGTGAGTCTTGTGCCGGTGCCTGTGATGTAACGACTGATAACTGTGGACATGCATGCACCTGTTGGACTCAGTTGTGAACGGGAAGAGGTGGGGTAGTGGAGTGGTAGCCTGTGTGTTTGGAGTGAGCTATGAGCTGGGGGGAGGGGGGGTGAAGGGGTGGCCTGTGTCCCGAGTGAGCTATGAACTGGTGGTGGCGGGTGGTGGGTGGCGGGGTGGCGGGTGGTGGGGTTGCGGGGTGATGATCTGTGCCCCCCAGTGAGCTGTACGGACAGATGTCAGCTGTGTACCAGCAGTGGCCAGCCGTGCACCTATGGTGACGACCCCAGCTACACTTGGCTGGTGGTGGCGGTCAGGTCGGAATGCAGCATTGCAGACAGAAACAGCCGAATATCTAGCATAGCCGTGGGAACCTGGGCGCTGGTGCCCCCTCCGCCCCGAACTTCGAAAATCATTACAATAGGTATGGCGCTGCATGCACAGAAGCGACTTAAAAGTGCTTGCTGTCACCTCCACGTTCCTCACCCCCACCGCCCAACCACCATTGCTAACTCTGAGAGGGCACCTGAAACCCTCCCTGTGCTCTGGCCATTGTCGCATGAAGCATTCGGTCATTAGAGTTATATAGATTGGCATTAGCATCTGCGAATGTCGTGTCGTGTCGTGTCGTGTCATGTCGTGTCTCATCGCATCGCATCGCATCGCATCATATCGCATCGTGTCGTGTCGTGTCGTGTCGTGTCGTGTCGTGTCGTGTCGTGTCGTGTCGTGTCGTGTCGTGTCGTGTCGTGTCGTGTCGTGTCGTGTCGTGTCGTGTCGTGTCGTGTCGTGTCGTGTCGTGTCGTGTCGTGTCGTGTCGTGTCGTGTCGTGTCGTGTCGTGTCGTGTCGTGTCGTGTCGTGTCGTGTCGTGTCGTGTCGTGTCGTGTCGTGTCGTGTCGTGTAGTGTAGTGTAGTGTAGTGTAGTGTAGTGTCGTGTCGTGTCGTGTCGTGTCGTGTCGTGTCGTGTCGTGTCGTGTCGTGTCGTGTCGTGTCGTGTCGTGTCGTGTCTCATCGCATCGCATCGCATCGCATCGCATCGCATCATATCGCATCGCATCGTGTCGTGTCGTGTCGTGCTGTGTCGTGTCGTGCCGAATCGTGTCGTGTCGCATCGTGTCGTGCCGTGTCGTGCCGCATCGTGTCGTGTCGTGTCGCCCAGCTACCACGTCGGTGGGCGATGGCGGCATTCCCTCACAGCCAGCAGAAGCTCCAACACGCAACCATTCGCTTCAGGGCGGGATTAGCATCTTCCACCTGACGACCACTCCCGAGCTGTCGTGGTTGGCGTGTATAGTTGTGTTCTATACACACTGTCGTGGTATGCGTGTATGGTCGTGTTCTATACACACTGTCGTGGTGGGTGTGTATGGTTGTGTTCTATACACACTGTCCTGGTGGGCGTGTATGGTCGTGTTCTATACACACTGTCGTGGGGGGCGTGTATGGTCGTGTTCTATACACACTGTCGTGGTGGGCGTGTATGGTTGTGTTCTATACACACTGTCGTGGTGGGCGTGTATGGTTGTGTTCTATACACACTGTCGTGGGGGGCGTGTATGGTCGTGTTCTATACACACTGTCGTGGGGGGTGTGTATAGTTGTGTTCTATACACACTGTCGTGGGGGGCGTGTATGGTCGTGTTCTATACACACTGTCGTGGGGTGTGTGTATAGTTGTGTTCTATACACACTGTCGTGGTGGGCGTGTATGGTCGTGTTCTATACACACTGTCGTGGGGGGTGTGTATGGTTGTGTTCTATACACACTGTCGTGGTGGGTGTGTATGGTTGTGTTCTATACACACTGTCGTGGTGGGCGTGTATGGTCGTGTTCCATACACACTGTCGTGGTGGGCGTGTATGGTCGTGTTCTATACACACTGTCGTGGGGTGTGTGTATGGTTGTGTTCTATACACACTGTCCTGGTGGGCGTGTATGGTCGTGTTCTATACACACTGTCGTGGTGGGCGTGTATGGTTGTGTTCTATACACACTGTCGTGGTGGGCGTGTATGGTCGTGTTCTATACACACTGTCGTGGTGGGCGTGTATGGTTGTGTTCTATACACACTGTCGTGGTGGGCGTGTATGGTCGTGTTCTATACACACTGTCGTGGTGGGTGTGTATGGTTGTGTTCTATACACACTGTCGTGGTGGGCGTGTGTGGTCGTGTTCTATACACACTGTCGTGGTGGGTGTGTATGGTTGTGTTCTATACACACTGTCGTGGTGGGCGTGTATGGTCGTGTTCTATACACACTGTCGTGGTGGGCGTGTGTGGTTGTGTTCTATACGCACTGTCCTGGTGGGCGTATGTGGTCGTGTTCTATACACACTGTCGTGGTGGGCGTGTATGGTCGTGTTCTATACACACTGTCGTGGTGGGCGTGTATGGTCGTGTTCTATACACACTGTCGTGGTGGGTGTGTATGGTTGTGTTCTATACACACTGTCGTGGTGGGTGTGTATGGTTGTGTTCTATACACACTGTCCTGGTGGGCGTGTATGGTCGTGTTCTATACACACTGTCGTGGTGGGCGTGTATGGTCGTGTTCTATACACACTGTCGTGGTGGGCGTGTATGGGTGTGTTCTATACACACTGTCGTGGTGGGCGTGTATGGTCGTGTTCTATACACACTGTCGTGGTGGGCGTGTATGGTTGTGTTCTATACATACTGTCGTGGTGGGCGTATGTGGTCGTGTTCTATACACACTGTCCTGGTGGGCGTGTATGGTCGTGTTCTATACACACTGTCGTGGTGGGCGTGTATGGTTGTGTTCTATACATACTGTCGTGGTGGGCGTATGTGGTCGTGTTCTATACACACTGTCCTGGTGGGCGTGTATGGTCGTGTTCTATACACACTGTCGTGGGTGGCGTGTATGGTCGTGTTCTATACACACTGTCGTGGTGGGCGTGTGTGGTCGTGTTCTATACACACTGTCGTGGTGGGCGTGTATGGTCGTGTTCTATACACACTGACGTGTATGGGTGTGTTCTATACACACTGTCGTGTATGGTCGTGTTCTATACACACTGTCCTGGTGGGCGTGTATGGTCGTGTTCTGTACACACTGTCGTGGGGGCGTGTATGGTCGTGTTCTATACACACTGTCGTGGTGGGCGTGTATGCGTGTGTTCTATACACACTGTCGTGGTGGGCGTGTATGGTCGTGTGCTATACACACTGTCGTGGTGGGCGTGTATGGTCGTGTTCTATACACACTGTCGTGGTGGGCGTGTGTGGTCGTGTTCTATACACACTGTCGTGGTGGGCGTGTATGGTCGTGTTCTATACACACTGACGTGTATGGGTGTGTTCTATACACACTGTCGTGGTGGGCGTGTATGGTCGTGTGCTATACACACTGTCGTGGTGGGCGTGTATGGTTGTGTTCTATACACACTGTCGTGGTGGGCGTATGTGGTCGTGTTCTATACACACTGTCGTGGTGGGCGTGTATGGTCGTGTTCTATACACACTGTCGTGGTGGGCGTGTGTGGTCGTGTTCTATACACACTGTCGTGGTGGGCGTGTATGGTCGTGTTCTATACACACTGTCGTGGTGGGCGTGTGTGGTCGTGTTCTATACACACTGTCGTGGTGGGCGTGTATGGTCGTGTTCTATACATACTGTCGTGGTGGGCGTGTGTGGTCGTGTTCTATACACACTGTCGTGGTGGGCGTGTATGGTCGTGTTCTATACACACTGTCGTGGTGGGCGTGTATGGTCGTGTTCTATGCACACTGTCGTGGTGGGCGTGTATGGTCGTGTTCTATACACACTGTCGTGGTGGGCGTGTATGGTCGTGTTCTATACACACTGTCGTGGTGGGCGTGTATGGTCGTGTTCTATACACACTGTCGTGGTGGGCGTGTATGGTCGTGTTCCATACACACTGTCGTGGTGGGCGTGTATGGTCGTGTCCTATACACACTGTCGTGTGGGCGTGTATGGTCGTGTTCTATACACACTGTCGTGGTGGGTGTGTATGGTCGTGTTCTATACACACTGTCGTGGTGGGCGTGTATGGTCGTGTTCTATACACACTGTCGTGGTGGGCGTGTATGGTCGTGTTCTATACACACTGTCGTGGTGGGCGTGTATGGTCGTGTTCTATACACACTGTCGTGGTGGGCGTGTATGGTCGTGTTCTATACACACTGTCGTGGTGGGCGTGTATGGTCGTGTTCTATACACACTGTCGTGGTGGGCGTGTATGGTCGTGTTCTATACACACTGTCGTGGAGGGCGTGTATGGTCGTGTTCTATACACACTGTCGTGGTGGGCGTGTATGGTTGTGTTCTATACACACTGACGTGTATGGGTGTGTTCTATACACACTGTCGTGGTGGGCGTTTATGGTTGTGTTCTACACACACTGTCGTGGTGGGCGTATATGGTTGTGTTCTATACACACTGTCGTGTACGGCTGGGTTCTATACATACTGTCGTGGTGGGCGTGTGTGGTCGTGTTCTATACACACTGTCGTGGTGGGCGTGCATGGTTGTGTTCTATACACACTGTCGTGGTGGGCGTGTATGGCTGTGTTCTATGCACACTGTCGTGGTGGGCGTGTATGGTTGTGTTCTCCACACACTGTCGTGGCAGTTAACCATCAGCATATGACATCGCCTTGCCGACCTACGGTTTGGCACGGAGCTGATCCATATTGCCAGATCTGTGCCCGCAACTCGCCGATCTAGAGGGCCGGATCAATCTGTCGAGGTCACCGCGCTATGTCTCTGTCCGCTGATTGGGGAATTAGAATGCCTATCGGTTCAGACGCGGAATTGACACACGAGGGTCAGGTGTTCGACCGTCCGCCCCAGCCTCTTCGGATTCATGGCCGAAGAAATCCTACCACATAAGTAGACGGAGTGTGCGAAAACACAATACTTACACCGCATTGGTTTCACAATCGCCTTCAGCTAGAAAGAAAATGAATGACTTGGGGAGGCCGCGAACGTATAAGCAACTGCATAATACTAACTACAGACTGTTGCAATGTGCGAGGAGGAAGGTTGTGGGAACCCGAAGACTTTTCAGCTACGCTGGCCGTAGCTCATAATTTTGCGCAAAATGTTACCAACGAATGATTGCCTTTCCCACTGTGGAGTCCGGGATTCAGGTGATTGCGACCGACACCCTGAACAATTTGAATCACTTTCAAGTTTGTGTTAGCATTATCCATGCATCAATCAATTCTGGCTAAACCTCCGGTTGATACCGGGTAGACTAATTCATTTGTCCAAAATCAATACTTCTTAACCTACGTCAACTAACTTCAGTTATTGTGGTCAATGCTTTGGCTATATGCGTTTTATTTCACAAATAATATATCACCATTTGCAAAAACTTAGCTTCTACATCCGTAATGCAATGTTTCATAAGCACGGCAAGAAAAATACGCAGCACTCAAAATAAGTATACAGCAACCACCAAAACATTGAACAACGCAATGAAAAGTGGCTGCGGCAGGTAGAAATTCTGAACACCAGCCAGCCCCTGCCATGGTTCAGCTGGTGCGATGGCCGGCGAGTGACGGCTCGGGTAGGTGGCCGCCTCTGCCATGGGTCAGCTGGTGCGATGGCCGGCGGGTGACGGCTCGGGGAGGCTGGCCGCCTCTGCCATGGGTCAGCTGGTGCGGCGGCCGGCGGGTGACGGCTCGGGGAGGCTGGCCGCCTCTGCCATGGGTCAGCTGGTGCGATGGCCGGCGAGTGACGGCTCGGGTAGGTGGCCGCCTCTGCCATGGGTCAGCTGGTGCGGCGGCCGGCGGGTGACGGCTCGGGGAGGCTGGCCGCCTCTGCCATGGGTCAGCTGGTGCGATGGCCGGCGGGTGACGGCTCGGGGAGGTGGCCGCCTCTGCCATGGTTCACCTGGTGCGGCGGCCGGCGGGTGACGGCTTGGGAAGGCTGGCCGCGGCTGTTGTGTCTGCTGCATTGTACTGTACGCAGTAGCATGGCCAACGCCGTGAAGGTCGGGAGGGGAGGGGTGCAGTCGGCTCGGAAGGGATCTACGAAGTGCACTCTCCGTGCATTTTTATTGCATCGGAAAATGTCAACAGTATTTTAAATGGAATGAACGTGAAGCATAAGTCTAGGATGGACGCCGTTTCCATGATTGCGCGTTCTGTGTGAAGCGATGTGTTTGTCATTGTGCTCAGTGTTGTTGGATGCGCTTTGTGATGCTCTTACGTATGATTCATACGTAGCAATTAATTACAACAATGTATGTCTCATTTGTTAATTTATCCCATACGTTCGCCCATTTAAACTATCCCGTGATCTAACGTAGCGTCTATGCATGTATCATGTGACCTAATGTGGTGATCCAATGTAGTGTCAGTTCTCAGGGAGCTTTTTAAGCATACATAGCGGTCGGCTACCAAAAGCACGTCTTTGGCGACCATGCGAAAGTTCTAGCTAGCAGGAAGTTGGCTAAATGCATCTGTATGAAGACAGAATCAGTCAGGATACTCAAAATACAACAGTTTTATTTCTCCAGCATACCCTATTCTCTCTCACCAACTTTGAGACAGCCCAGCTCAAGTGAGACTCGATGCAGAGCGAATACCTGGTTTTCCACACTGCCACGGATAATGGCTGTGACGCGGGTGAAGTGGAGCGGCAGCTGCGGCTGGAGGGTGGCTGGAGGGTGGCTGTGACTGGAGGGTGGCTGTGACGCGGGGTGGAGTGGAGCAAAAGCTGCGGCTGGCATATAGCTGTGACGCGGGTGGAGTGGAGCGGCGGTTGCGGCTGGAGAGTGGCCGTGATGCGGGGGAGTGGAGCGGTGGCTGTGGCTGGAGAGTGGCTGTGACGCAGGGGAGTGGAGCGGTAGCTGTGGTTGGCGGGTGGAGTGGAGCGGCGGCTGTGGCTGGAGAGTGGCTTTGACGCGGGGGAGTGGAGCGGCGGCCGCGTGGGCCGACCAGGAGCCAACATCTGACGATGTTCCGCTGTATCGGGGCCACGGCGTCCGCTGCTCCGAACCAACACGGCGCCAGAAAGCCTCCTGGTGCAAACTCCAACTCGCATTCAATTATCTTTTGTGCTTAACAGGCCGCAGCGGCCTGCTTGCCACGGCGACTGGATGTCCTGACATGGGGACTCCGACTCGTGGTGCCCGAGTAGTCAGCTGCACGTCCTTGCCGAATGTGAGGACAATTCTGGGCGGCGCGGCGTGTTCCATTCGACAGATGCTCCACTTCCGGGCAGGAGCGATACGCTTGGGCCGCTTCGAGCGGCTCTCAAGCACTCTTGGGTAGCCGGCGCGGTTGCTCCGTTTTTACGGTCGTCTTTCGTCACAGCACATTCGGGTGTTTGGGCAGGCAAGATGATGGCATCGTCGTCAGGCGGCAGGAAGTAGGCTGTCGTGCGACGAAGATGCAGATGTTTGTGATCAACTTAAGAGCAAAGTTACGACGGAAATATGACATGGAGAGTCGGTGGAGTGAACATCTTGCTCCGAGCAACCAGGGCGACGGAACGCGGACATTGCGCGGAAGCACAACAGTGGGAAAATAGCACGGGGTACACATGCATTAATTGTGTGTGCTTTGCTTTCAGCCAGATAAGTAGATTCATTGCGTGCTCGATTCAGTTCGCTGGACGGAAACGTTGCTGACTTTCTGGGCCGGGGATCAGCCACACACTGATCGCGTGGCACTGGTGGGTCCGGCTGGATTTTGCGGAAGCAGAGCACCAGTATCACGAGCACATAGATAAGTTTGTCACATACTTCTTTAACTCAGAATACGGATTTGCGCTTGGTTGCAGGTGTGCAAGATACAACATGGCATGTGGTTTTGCTCGTGCTGGGCCGGCTTCCGGCTTGGAATGCTCCATAATGCCATGTGTTGGCGGTATTACCGAATAGATGATTGGCAGCGCACACAGTGGTTTGCTCTTAACTTATCTTAGTGTGGGGTATTTGAGGAAACTTGTCTGCAGATGAATCGTTTGGTATACGCCTTCAGGCAGGTGTTTAGCCCTATAACTGCTGGTGTGGGCGGAAATTGTGCCTCCCCTCATGTGTTTCCGGGATAGCCGCCCAACGCAGAGGACCGTGCTTACATTTCGAATACCTGCGGACAATTTAATTGCGAATCTCTTCATTGTCAAATGTTTGTCTGGGGATGCAGGACAACCGAGCTAGATGAGATAAAAATCGGGCCGCCGTTTTTGAAAAGTGTCATTTTGGGACACTTCTCTAAGAGCTGTCAAGTATAGAGTTTCGACGATACCTACAGGTTTTGCGTTTCGATGCAAAGGCAACTGGCCACATAACATTTTTTTTTTAGTGATCTCAGATCAGGTCACGAGGTCAGGTTATGGTCAAATGGAAAATGTGTGTCCATGCTCAATTTCCACCCCAATAATCATAGCGCACAACCCGGACTGTACTTGATTGAGCGCGTTGTCTTCTATACGTGTGCGAAGTTTCGGATCGCTGCCATGTCTTGTCACGGAGGCATGAGCAAAAATGTCTACCTATGCCTCTCTCCGCAGGAATTATGAATTGTCAAAATGCCATTGATCGTCCTTTTTAGCCAGCTAAATGTTACCGCATGCTCTTATTACATACGTTGACATGTCTTCAAAATGTTTTTCATGTTTGCACCCTTTCAAGGCCATCTAAGGTCAATGCCCCAGGTAACTAGGACTGGCCTAAGTTGATCCTCTTCATGCAGACATTTGATTTCCGGGGTAGTTTCAACGCTGGATTATAATTCAGCACTCTTTTCCCCTACCTAGTGTCCAGTTAATAGAAGGAGACATAGGTCATCCCAGGTCAATCGCCCAGATGAACTGGTATGATCAACATTGACATGTTTGCAACAAATCGTTTTCGAGGGCAGTTTTTTATGCTGGAT
The DNA here is from genome assembly GCA_034440615.1 of Ashinkailepas kermadecensis. Lineage (NCBI taxonomy): Eukaryota > Metazoa > Arthropoda > Thecostraca > Neolepadidae > Ashinkailepas > Ashinkailepas kermadecensis. Next base: position 75,847 of record JAOTOM010002181.1, read on the forward strand.
TCGAATTCGCCTCTCCTATTCATCCCTGAAATGAACAAATTATAGAAATCATAGGTGGTTCAAATTGTGTCACTGAAAGTGGGTACCTTTGCCCGGTTGGATATTCCTACATGACCCTTCATCAAATATGTGCGTAAGATGTATTGCTGCACCCCTTCTAGGTTCACTTGTCTTTCTGATTTAAGAGTCCGTCTTCTAAATGAATCGCTTTATTGTTCACAGTTCGGAACCTACGGAACAATTACGTTCGAACACAGAAAAGCTATGTTGCTTCCGATGCCTCCTACTCGTGACCTTGGCCTATGTTCGCATTTTGGTAATACCACGGTATTCGCCAAACGCTCAGGTAGTTATCTATGCCACGTTTGATCCGGGAATGTAACCTGGCGAACAGTTTGGAGTCGAAAACCGGCCAAGCACACCTATCAGTGGGCAACACCCTACCATTGACCTTTTGACCTTTTGATTCGATCTCGTAAAGCACACCTATCAGTGGGCAACACCCTACCATTGACCTTTTGATCCGATCTCGTAAAGCACACCTATCAGTCGGCAACACCCTACCATTGACCTTTTGATCCGATCTCGTAAAGCACACCTATCAGTGGGCAACTCCCTACCATTGACCTTTTGACCTTTTGACCCGATCTCGTGGGTCAGCGGTAAAAGGTCGACACAATGTATTTGCACCACCGAACAGATAAAGAATGGCGCTATGCACCAGTGAAAACCACGTTTCTCTACGTGGTAGACAATACAAGCTGAAGGAGGAGGACAAATCCCCCGAACAGAAGTAGGGGTATGGTCGGGTGGCGGCAGTTTGCGGGTGTGTGCTAGAGGTGGCAAATACCCTACAATTTGACACCGCAGACCGGGACCGGTCGGTCGGATGCGACCCAGCCCGGTGGAGGCCCGCTCAAATGAACTGGAGCCCGGTCAAAAGACCAGTTCTTTAAACACGTCTTTTGCACATAGAGTAGTACCATTGCCTGTTTGTTCAATTAAGATAATATAGTCAGTTCACATCACACTGGAAAGTGTCATTCACTACCAGCGTGTGGATTGAACATACACCACTTATCAATACTTCCCTTTTCAATTGAAAGGTTTTGATGGCAACGACAGGATGTTTGCACAACAATTCTTAAAACACCCAGGTTAATACCCATTACTTGCAGTCCTCATCAGGGAACCAGAACAATTAAGACTAGGTACGTAGTTATGAAGCTTTGAATCATTCAGTATTAAATGATCTGCAAAATGTTGCATCCTGTATTTTATAAACACACCATACCACTGTCAGATTCTGACATCCAAACTGTAAGATTATTCATTCTTCAAACATCATGGTATTGTATTCTAAACGCAATACACGTATAGTTTAAAGCGTACTACTTATTTCCCTGCCTGTTTTTGGTTACACGTGCAATAAAGTACCTTGTTTTGTACTATCTGTATCTTGTACATTTTCCCCATTTTGTGGGCAGGTTGCTTTGGGAATGGCTAAATATATGTATTTTCCAATATAGGAAAAATATGACACAGGACGGAGACATCAAGAATAGCTATAGAGACCACAAAATTGCACAGAAACAACAAATTATTTCACATGTAATGCATTTAGAACACGATGAATTACAACCGTACCTAAATGGCCTGCCTAACTATTGCTTCCTGCGTCGCACTCGTCTTCAGCCTGCTACTTTGAATGAAAGACGTATTTGTTCATGAAGTTCATAGTGTTAAGGCTTAATAATAGCCACAGGGGCACACCTAGGTTAAGCCTATCTCGAAAAGGTACTAGAAAAGTATATGCTCATGCTCATGGTCACTAAACTCGTACTCACTAAAATATTTGGTTGTAACAGTGAACTGTCTGGCTAGACCAATGTATCAGGCAACCATTAATGAATACACTGTACAGTAATTAAGGCGAAAAGTACCAGGCACTAATCCCATCTTACGATGGAAACGTATCACAATCATTAAACAAGGATGACCCAAAAGAAGGTGGCATTCAAACAGCTACAAGAATGCGATCAACGACTGGTGACGTAGTACAATTATATAAGGTGAATCCTATTGACAGTTCTGCTATGGCATACGGTTGTTTGTGTATACATTGAAGTTGCTTAGGTGTGGTTTGAGTTCATGTATATTTGTCAATCACCATTTTTGGGAGCTGCATTCAACTTTGTGGAATTAGCTTTCCTGTCCCTGTATCTCATGACTTCACATACTGAATAAATCACACATCATGGTCGAAGCTTTGGAGGGGGTTGTTATTGTTTGGGCGTTGCTGGCGCACTAATAACATCCTGAATTAATTGGGTTGGCACAGGTTCAGAATGTCCCAGCATCACAGCTCAGCAGGTCCAGCATGCAAGACGTGGTCTGTGAAACGATGGCCGACCTCAGCATGAATAATTTTCAATCATTGAAGCCTCCATTGGTAAAACATTTTGGAGCGATACGTTTTATATACACTTTCCTGAATTATATTATACAAATACGCTTACATTAAAGCATGTTACGTCGCTTTGCCTATTGCTTTAAACTATATGGAATATTAAATTATATGGACGTTCCAAGAGTACCATTTATTTTTCATGGACCCAAGTCTTTAAGCAAGCCTTGAATGGTGGTGGCAGTAATTAATTGGAGGTAATTATGTTGCTGAAGCTTTGATTCTCCTCAATTTATCCGACGTATGATGCAGTTCCAAGGTTGTTTTTGCTGTGAATGCGTTCACTAATGATTCAGTATTTTATTTTTGTGTTCGGTACTTTACAGTTAACACCAGATTCTCTTAATGTCAAGGAGAGTAGTATGAAGACGACAACGGTGCAGCAACCGGTTGCACGGCAGGCAGTCTGAGCTTGAAGTATGGATTGTGTTGTAGAGGATTGAATGCGAAGTTTGAAGAGTGGACAATATTGAGTTTTCAGTTGTGAATCTAATAGTAGAATGATGACCATCTTGGATGTTGTGTGCGGCATGTTACACATTAGTCGAAGATGAATGAATCAAACCTTGTCCGTGGTGGCAATTTTGCTGTCTTTGGATTAGGAAGGCTGGTATTAAGCTGTGCCTTTTAAAAGATGCATAGTTTTGGAATTATGCTGTAACTACGGAATCCCGCCAAGAGACAAGTAATTCCTTCTATAGAGAATGCCTGTTTCCCCTTGCATTGTCATTAAACACATTTTAAAGAAAGTGATACACATTGCTTACACAGCCATGGACAAGAAGCAATTATTCTGGTACATCGTTGCAGTGCAATATGCAACAATGGTAGTCTGATGCAATGGGTATTTTATTTGCGTTTTAGCCTGGTCCCAGCCATATTCTGCTGATCAATGTCTGGTAAAACTAACTGTCTCTTTTTTGGCTTTATTGCAGTTGCAAGTTTTACTTTTGAAGACTGTATATCATGAGCATGTTTGAGCTATCAACCACCATCATTGATAATCTGTTGTGTTCAGGAATTGGCATGCCAAAAATATTTGAAATACTTCATGATTTATCCTCAAACTGTTCAATGTGTACAACAAATTTGCTGACTGCAATATTGAAATGTTCCTAACAAGATGCTGGATGATTATAATTAGTACATTTTTTAATGAAGATTTGTATCGATTAGAACAAGTGTAATCAAAGGAAAGACCGGTTGAAAGACCGGCATGTATTCCAAGACCGGCTTTGTGTTGTTGTAAGGACGATTCGTTTATTTATCAAAGTGCCCGAAATGCCTGAAACAATTAAGGACTCGCATACGAACTACTCACTTTGTGATCGGTCTATCTGTGACGTCACAGATGAGGAGTTCGGCAATGTTCGGCTGTCGGCCATTGAATCTTGTGCATATAATGCTACCGAATCACTTCAAGCTTGAATTGCATCCGATGATCAAAGGAGGGTATATTGTGGGAAGCGGCACAATAGTTCTTGCGTTCCAAACGCTAAGAATTCAACCATTAGTTGGCCAGAAGCCGTATTCCTCAGCCTTCCGAAGCTCGAAAAGATCAGAAGATTGTTCAGTGATGCTGTTCCCCGAAACGGTCCGCTCATTGTTGCATGTGCTATCGCTTTCTGTGAAGACCGAGTATATACCAGAGGCGTATACAGAGGGGGCACTGGGAGCATGCTCCCCCCCATGGTGGCCACCCCTGTGACCGAGAAAAGGTGTCCCTTCCGGAAGGCGGGAAGGCATTTGCCCGCCCCCTTGCCGCTCACCCGATATGTGGGGCTAAAGCGCCCTCTTGAGAGAAAAGGCGCCCTGAGTATGATATTTCTACTCATTTGATCCAAGAATAATACGCAAAGTATTACTATATGTCCAAACAAATACACCGCAGCATTTGAAAGAAAAGTTAACGTCTGCACTACCACCATGCAAGACTGCTTATACTTCAGACCACACGTTTGCATAGGTGTTTATAAACAGTCAGAAGCATTAGCCCTCATCCCATCATCCATGACGCGGGTCGCTTGAAGAAAAAATCTGCACAGAAGCACTCAACGTAAGCTTTCCTGTGGGTTGTGCGCGTTGCCGTATCCCCAACTCCTCATCTGTGACGTCAGCAAAACAAAAAGGTTTGGAAAAAAAACGATCACACCATGTTACCGTATTCAATTAATTATGTTCTAGGTGCTAATTCTGTGAGTAAGATACTTCGGTTTTGTCTATAAAATATTATTACCGTTTTATTCCGCGATCAAAAACACAAACTTGAAAATATCCATTGTTCGGTACAGTTCCTGGACAATTGTTCGGCATGCATCTCCGGGTAGTCATTATATGCACGTCTCCGGGCTGTTGTTCGGTACATCCCTGTGCAGTTGTTCGATACAGTCCATGGCCAGTTGTTCGGTACAGTATCCGGGTAGTTGTTCGGTACAGTCTGTAGGCGGTTGTTCGGTATAGTCTCTAGGCAGTTGTTCGGTACACGTCTCCGGGCAGTTGTTCGGTACACGTCTCCTGGCAGTTGTTCGGTACAGATCATGGGCAGTTGTTCGGTATTGTCTCTGTGTAGTTGTTCGGTATGGTCTCCGGGCAGTTGTTCGGTGCAGGCCTCTGGGCAGTTGTTCGGTACACGTCTCTGGGCAGTTATCCGGTACAGTCTCTGGGCAGTTGTTCGGTACAGTCTCTGGGCAGTTATTCGGTACAGTCTCTGAGCAGTTGTTCGGTACAGTCCATGGGGAGTTGTTCGGTACACGTCTCTGGGCAGTTGTTCGGTACAGTCTCTGGGCAGATATTCGGTACCGTCTCTGAGCAGTTTTTCGGTACAGTCTCTGGGCAGTTATTCGGTACAGTCTTTGACAGTTGTTCGGTGCAGTCCATGGGCAGTTGTTCGGTACAGTCTGGGCAGTTGTTCGGTACAGACTCTGGGCAGTTGTTCGGTACAGTCTCTGGGCAGTTATTCGGTACAATCTTTGAGCAGTTGTTCGGTGCAGTCCATGGGCAGCTGTTCGGTACACGTCTCTGAGCAGTTGTTCGGTACAGTCTCTGGGCAGTTGTCGGGCGCACGTCCTGAGGTGTGTGTTTTTGTGTCCTCTGGTGGTGTCGTGATCGGTCGCAGCTCGCTGGATGGGCCTCATCGATCCCGACTTCCGCTGGCTGCCCGACATCGCCCGACCGGCCGTGGGAGGGTGTCGAGCCAGAAGGTGACCCGAGTCACCAACACCACACAGGGTCAGACGGTGGGGCCGGCCAGCCCGGGGATGGTGTCGGGGCAGAAGGTGACCCGAGTCACCCACACCACACACAGGGCAGACGGTGGGGCCGGCCGGCCGTGGGATGGTGTCGGGCCAGAAGGTGACCCGAGTCACCCACACCACACACAGGTCAGACGGTGATGTAATCTCTTATCAGTTTCATTGCTAATTTAAAAAGTAAAAATATGGCACACAGGTATTTCGGTGCTAACACCCACTCTTACTTTTGCCAAATTTGGCTTTCAATAGCCCTTTGGCTTTCAATTTGAATTCCGGTTGCCTTTCAATCTTTCGTAATGGCATATCATTCAGTTATAGTTATCGTTGTTTCTTTTGAAACACAAATACTTTGAGTCTGATACCTATTGGTTAATTTGCAAATGCCAGGTTTCATTCATGCTTTCCATTGGACATTTTCTGAAGATCAACTCTTGAGATTTTATTTCCATTGGCTGATTCTGGAGAAACAGATCAGCATGGCACAAAACGGACATCTCAATACAAGTGTATGTAACCGACACAGTGAGGCGGATTGCGAGGTTTGGTCTGTAATATATATTTATATATATATATATATATATATATATATATATATATATATATATATATATATATATATATATATATATATAAATAGCACATAATCATGCACTCGAAAGCCAGCGTTAAAAAAACGTGACACGTACCGCACCTGCCGATGTACTGACGAACGATATAATACGAACAATGCATCAATAGCACAAGGCAATACAGCAGAATATGTTTGCCGGTTTTTTTCTCGTATAATCACCAACAGAGTAATCCTCTACCAATGGGTGAAGTCAAAGTGTGTGAAACCATTGCAATGCATGTGAAGTAAAACAAGTGTTCATTACAGGAGTGATAATAACGTAGACCAAATATGTGGCTTAGAATAGTTGTAAATACTAGCCTTATATGTAGTAAAAGTGTCAATCGAAACGTCAGCAAGTGCATGCGATAGAAAGATTATAACTAATAACTACCTATGGCTACAGTCGCTACATGACTATTGCACGCGCCCGACCTCATCGAAACCACCGATGTATGTTCTCTCTACTGTCCTGAGTGAGGTGTGTGAAACATCCACCGTGCGAAATTTGAAAAGAAACTCATTCACCAGCCTGGGAAGTCTGCAAGACCAGATTTTACTGTGTTAACACGTGTTCTTGGCATAAATAGTGTATTTTGTGTGCTGGTCAATAGAGTCGGCACACACAGAGGAAGGTGTGCCAAAGTGTCACACGAGCCTATGTTGTTTTTGAGGACGTTTCTAATGAAAAGCAAGTCAAATTGTTTACGCCTGGAAGCCAGGGAATGGATTTTGAAATAATTGCTGTACTCTTTCCAAAACGTATCTACCAGGCAGGCCTGGAAGGTAAGGCCATTGGCTGCTGGATCAATCTACCTCTCCATGTATAGCTCCGAGGCGTTTACATTATCGAGTACACGCCTCGGTAATGTATCGATGTATCGAGTATACATCGAGTACACGCTCCTCCGCTCAACGAGTTTGTGAGCCGATGACGCACCTCAGAGCAGAAGAGGCGGGTCCCCGAGAACATGCAGAGAACATCCGGAGAAATGGCACCCCGTCCACAAGTGCTCCCGCCCCCAGATCGACATTCCTGGATGAGTCCCTGCCAGGCCCAGAATGGTCATCCCAGTGCACCATGGTCAAGGGCGGCAATGCAAACAAAACATAGGGATTTTTTCAAGTGGATTTTAAGCATATTGGATGCAGTGTACGTGCACATATACACGCAAATAGAATACAACTCATGGCTAATCTGACTCCATTGGGTCGTCTGCTTCACTCCGCTGACGCATTGTGAATACAGCAATATCCCGAGAAGAAGCCCAAGGAAAAGACGTTCCCTGCCAACGATTGTTCGTGTTTTGGAGCCTTCACGGGCGTGGATTCGGAGGACAACTGCACCAGTGTCACAGCACCTGAGCGCGCTTGACTTGCAACACTCGGCAAAGACGCAGAGGGGCGTTTCTTTTCTCTGGCGCGGAGGTGGTTCGCCGAACGGTGGTTGCCGTGGCAGCCGGCGGGCGACCTTCGCTTCAGCAGCCAGCCGCCGAGCCGGGCGAAGGGATGAGCCGGGGGTGTTGGGGAGGGGGCCGCGATGTCCCACCGCCGGAGCCGGCCGGATTACCTGCGGCCAGTCTCGGATAAGATTAGTGGCCGGCCGGGAGCGCCGATGGCGGAAGGTCCAGGCTGGCTCAGTCATCGCGCTAGTTGGGCGGCCGGCCGACAGGTGGCCGCGCGACGCATTGCGCCGGAGGCAGCGTTCGGCCGACGTCCCCCACTTCACGAGGTTGCTCTTGGCATCGGCGGCCGTCGACGGCGGGCCGCGCGGGCGTCTGGGGCTTCTGGCACCCTGTCCGTCGACCCTGTCGTCCGCTTCTCATTGCATCGAAACCTTCGAACAGGTTCGAAATGGTGGAATTATTCAGCATTTGATACTGTCGAATGTCCGGACAGCGGAAAATTGAGGTATAAGTTGAACATCTGGTCCAGAAGAATCGCATCACGCTGCAAAATGCAGCGTGATGTTAGGCTGATGCTTTTGGCGAAGAGCGTACCTAAGCCTCGAGTGCTTTGTTGTTCCCATAATGCTGCTCGTGCCATTGTCTGGCAATTGATTGCCGATTAGCTGGGTATTATGTCATACTTAGTGGCCCTGTCAACGATGTGCATTCCAATCACTGGGTTTCTTCAAGCGGTGGGTTCAATGTCTGGTTACCCTTAATAAATATGTGAGCTTGACGAAGCTGTAGGCTTCATCATGCCGCCACCCACCCGATGTTAGCAAGATATATGCAACGGCGAATGCGAACTCCCCACATGTAGACTGGGACCATCGAACGCTACAGTATGCAAATTGAAAACAAACTGACTGCATCTCCTCGTAAAGGTGGATGAGAAGGAAGGTCTCCGTCATGCAGGTATTTTTAGCCGGACGTTATCGGCATTGGTTCCATGAACGGGCAGCGGACAGCGGCAACGTCTATCTCCTGTGCACAACGTCCACGGCCGCCGGGTATTGCTTCCATGGACAGCGGTCACGTCCACCGCCTGTGCACAACGTCCACGGCCGCCAGGATCGGCGTCTACGTCACGACTATTTGCGGTGTGTGACGCGGCGCACGCGGAGGGGATGGGGGCGCCGTATCCGTGACACCACCATCATATGACGACCTGTCACCGAACGTGACGGCACGGGACGGGTCGGTCGGTCGGTCGGTCAGTCGGTCGGTCGGTCGGTCGATACGTCAGCTGCGGAGCGTCGTTGAGACGCCGGCGGCGGCCGGCCGGGCGCGCTGATCCATCGGCGCTGTGGATTTGTCGTCGCTCTACGTCATGCCTCTCAATCAAACCGATCTGGCGCCGAATAAGGTACGGCCGTCGTCGTCGTCGGCGGCGGCGGCGGCGGCGGCGGTCGTGCGTAGGCCGCGCCGCGGCCGGCGAGCACGTGCGTGGTGTTTGGCGGGAGCCTGTCGGCCGGCTGCGAGTCCGGACACAGGAGTCCACCACGGCTGGCCCTCAGTCGCCCACGGCTGGCCATCGGTCGCCCACGGTCGGCCCAGTGCGATTCGCCGCGCACGAACCTAATCCGACGGCCCAATCGTTGTCTGTCGCTGCGGACGCTCTGGCGATCGCCAGCACTGCAGACGCCTCCGCGCCCCGGGACGGACACCAACAGCGGCATATTCGTGTCTGTGTGATGGAGTAGCTGGTCTGGCTAACCGGACGTTGAAGGCACGTGAGAACAGAGATGTCGGTTTTCGATGGTGAAAGGTGGTGAATATTTCTAGTGATGGTGATGGTGATTTTGTGGTATTTTTACATTATATTTGTATATGATATTTTATGATGATGACAGTGATATATCTCTGATATTGGTGCTTTTAGTGGTGAATGGTGAATATCTCTTCCCTAAGAGATATAGAGATCGTGGATATAACCAGCTGAACCAGCTCGGAGTTGGCATCAGCGCTGTGGATGTATGGAATTCATTGGACGGGAGGAGGGCATGCATTTGGTTGTCCGATGGGGCCAGGGACAGCGTCGAGGGAGCACGAGATGGCGTCAAGGGAGTCGTGGCAGCTCACCCATAGCGTCCCCAGCTAAATTATGGAACCTGGGAGCCGAGCCAACCTGGGGACCCCTCGAAGGATAGCCAGCACCCATGGTTGGAACCATTCTGACGATGGCTCTATGGGTACCGAGCTCAGTATTGGGTGTCTAAAGAAGAGCATGGCACTTCTCGTCAAATGGTGCTGTGGGACAATCTGGGAAGATGAGAAGTGTCAATATAGGTAGAATTTCCATGTGGTTATTATTTGCAATGCAGAATTGTTAGTATAAGAAGGCTCCGTAAGTTGTACGATGAAGCTCAGAAATATCCATCAAGTCTCCTTTTCCTCCACTCCCCACACACAAAGTTTCCAGAGGCTTCTTTGCATTTGCTATACAATAAAATACATACCGTTTTGTGTCAAGAAATTAATTGCCAGCATTGTTGTCAATTTTGGTCAAATTTTACCCTGATTTCCATTTCTATCTAATGCCCTCATTTTTGTTTTAGTTATACCCTATGTTTTATTTCATTCTTAAGTCCAGCCTTCCGGGCTCATTCAGTAAGGATATATTGAAACTGTTATGGACGCCCGACTGGAAAGCTCTTGGAAATGCGCTTTGCAAAAACTGAAAGTTTCCGCGACAGCTTCCCGTCAAGTGCAGGTCGTCATTTGGGGCGTCGGTAGCTCAGTGGTGCAGGTGAGCGTCTTGGGGACCAGAGGTATGGGGTTCGATTCCCCGCGGTGCCCGCCCTTCCTGCCCAAGTGAGAGGCAGACGGCCCCAGCTGTTTGGTGAGTCGCAAAACTACAAACAACATAAAGTTGTAATTTGTACACCTGGCTGCGGCATGGTCGCGAATAGTTACCACCAGGAGGTATGGGGGCAGACGAGAGGTGTTGGAAGGTCATCGAATGGTTGCCCCCGGATGTGTGTTGTTAATGGCGTCACAACGCGCACGAGGTATGAGGTGTACGAGCATGAGGTACGAGGGGTGTCGGCAGGTCATCCATCCCATGTTGCACGTCATGAGCGTGCTGTGGTGATGATTGCTTTAGGCGAAATTGTCTGTCTTTCGCACGCATTACATTTACATTACATTTAATACAAGCCAGCTTAACCAGTGCGCATTTGTGACAAAGGAAGCTTTAAAGTTTGATCGTCAAATATCCGCTGATAGAGGTGTTGTGTGAGTTAGATTGGTTTGAAGAATGATTGCACAATGGGCAGCAATCCCTCAACCACAAACTACAGCTATTGTTTAACATATAGGTTGAAAACAAATAATATATATTTGCGTTTAACCTAGGTGGTGGGAAAGTTACAGTATACTCTTTGTATTGCACGGGTGAGTTACAGCACACCCATTGTATTGCACGGCAGAGCTACAGCACAACCCTGGTATTGCACGTGAGAGTTTCAGCACACTCCTTGTATTGCACGGTAGAGTTACAGCGAGCTCCTTCTATTGCACGCACGTGATTGTGTCGTTTGAAGGACCGGCGCTGGGGAGGCCCTACAGTGGCAACGTGGGAACGGCTGGGGACGTGCAACACTGCACACGGTATCCGGACGAGCTCGTGAATGACTGACGAGAACGAAGGTGGCCCCTCCGAGAGGGCCCACTCGGTCGAAAGTCCGTTCCGCCACGCTTCTGCACAGCACGCACACTTTTCTTCAGTCTCTCTGTGCAGCAGCGCTATGCTGCAGTTCTGTTCCGATTTGGTCCGCTCGTGGCCACCACGCCACCGTTGAGGGTCGTCAGAGGTGCGAGTGTGACTCTGCACCATCGACACAGAAACAGTGTGAGTCGCGGACGGCTCGCCTGACCGCGTGACCTGCTGTGACACGACATGACATGCTCAGATGGCCTCCAAGTTTGGCTTCGGTCTGACGCTCCGAGTTGTTTCGAGCAATGCCAGTTTGCCCTGTGCTGCTCCATACTGCAGCCTGCCTGATGTTTATCACCGCTTCGCAATTCGGACGGTTCGCCTGACCTGCTGTGACACGACACGACATGCTCAGATGGCCGCCAAGTTTGGCTTCGGTCTGACGCTCCGAGTTGTCTCGAGCAATGCCAGTTTGTTCTGTGCTGCTCCATACTGCAGCCTGCCTGATGCTTATCACCGCTTCGCAATTACCGATGCCACGCTCTCGGTGAGGTTCCTTAGATTTTCCACCTCGGTTTCTTCCACCAGTTTGTTGTCCGCTGCATGCATTGTTAGCACCAATACAAGTTTGCATCGTTACGGAAGTTGTCCCACAAGGCCATGCGACGGAAGACATTCTACCACGCCCTGCTGAGTGTCGCACTGAACAGAGTCAACAGAGAATGCATAGAGTGCTGAGTGTCACCCTGTTAACAGAGAATGCATGGCGTGCTGAGTGTTACCCTGACAACAGAGAATGCATGGCGTGCTGAGTGTCACCCTGACAACAGAGAATGCATGGCGTGCTGAGTGTTACCCTGTTAACAGAGAATGCATGGCGTGCTGAGTGTTACCCTGACAACAGAGAATGCATGGCGTGCTGAGTGTTACCCTGACAACAGAGAATGCATGGCGTGCTGAGTGTCACCCTGTTAACAGAGAATGCATGGCGTGCTGAGTGTTACCCTGTTAACAGAGAATGCATGGCGTGCTGAGTGTTACCCTGTTAACAGAGAATGCATGGCGTGCTGAGTGTCACCCTGACAACAGAGAATGCATGGCGTGCGGAGTGTCACCCTCACAACAGAGGTTGCATGGCGTGCTGAGTGTCACCCTGTCAACAGAGGTTGCATGGCGGTGTCCCACAAACGATGCTGCTTCCATTCGCGACATATCTCATCATCCTATGTTCAATTAATAAGCCATCTGGCGACTTGGTGAAAAGTACAGTCGTTACATCGCGCACCAATAACGTCCCACGACATCTGTAAAATCGGCTGAGGAAGACCTGATCGGATTTCGAGTGTGTTATCGGAGTTTGGCCAGCTTGCCACCAGTGTGGTGATGTCGGCTGCCCATCCCGGACCTCTGTCGTAGAGGCGTGTCTTGCAGTGACATCTCCGACGTCTGCCACACGTTCCATACCTCCTGCTCTCCGGATGACCGGGACGCCGCTGCGGTGGCTGGTTGGCTACTCCCTTTCCCAGTTTCGGGGATGGCGCCAGACCCGCCCCCAGCTCTCATCTGGCAGCTCTGTGCCTGATCGTCCGTGCCAATCAGCCACCGTAATTAGCCAATGTGACTCAATGTGGAGACGCCACAACAGACACGCGTCGGTCCCGGCAGTTGTAGGCGAAGTAGGTTCGGTGCCCCGGGGCCCAGAGGACCGTAGTGCCGCCTGGGAACGTGTAAAGCGTCCGAGCGGTCTCTCTCTCTCTCTCTCTCTCTCTCTCTCTCTCTCTCTCTCTCTCTCTCTCTCTCTCTCTCTCTCTCTCTCTCTCTCTCTCTCTCTCTCTCTCTCTCTCTCTCTCTCTCTCTCTCTCTCTCTCTTTCTTTTATATATATATATATATATATATATATATATATATATATATATATATATATATATATATATATATATATATATATATATATTTATTTTTTTTTTTTTTTTTTTTTTTTTATATATATATATATATATATATATATATATATTTATATATATATATATATATATATATATATATATATATATATATATATATATATATATATATATATATATATATATATATATATATATATATATATATATATTATATATATTTATATATATATGTATGTATGTTATATATGTTTGTTATGTTATATGTTTATATATATATATTATATTTTTTTTTTTTTTTGCTCTCCTCTTCTTCTTCTCTCTTCTCTCTCTCTCTCTTCTTTCTCTCTCTCTCTCTCTCTCTCTCTCTCTCTCTCCCCCCGACGAGGCACCACCTTTTCGTGGTGGGGGGGGATTGAGTGCCCTAATAACCCGGATTCCCAGTCCATCGGTGAGCCGGCGAGGGGCCAGACTAGGAGTGCCTCACTCGTCCTTCCATCCATACGCTCCCATTCCAATGCCTATCTCATCTCAACATCCATGTCCTTCCCCTGGCCCTGCAACACCAACTCTCCCTATCATGAACAGGTAGGACAACTTCCCCGGTCCTGCCCTCCAGCTCAGTTTTATCGGGATAGCCGCGCCCCCTCGGCCCGTCCCCCGGGGTTGACGGAGTCCTGGAGGTTGAGGTCCCCCGCCGCACGGTGCTAGTTGTGACGGGGGACCAACACACCTCTTTGGTCCCGATATCCCGGAGGGGCGGGCGGGCCGTGGGGCCTCGCACGGGCCAAGTGGTTGGTCGCCTCGGGCCGGGTGCCTGGGGTTCTCCCCATTGTCTGCCGGCCCGGCCGGCTGGGGTCAAGTGGTGGGCGGCGCTGGATCCCGGTCGGGGTGGTGAGTCTCTCTCTCCCGGCCGGGCGAAGGCGCCGCCTGCCCCGTATAACTCCTCGGGCGCCTGGCGTCCTCCCGTCCGTGGGGCCCAGGCGTCCCCCCTGTTGGGCCCCTGTGTGGTGGGGCGTCACGAGGAGTGGAAAACAAGCAATCACATGGCATCCAGAATAACAAAAAACACTCCTGGCTCCTCTCATGAGGGCCAGACAGGTCGATCCGCCTCGAATGAGGCAAACCCCCGAATACTCATTCTACGAGCACATGAAGGCTCCAAGCAGCTGGCGTCCCTATCACCATTTCAACGACGTGACGGGTGCGACAGATTTTGACTTATCACCAGATGTCAGGCTTTGCGTGACGGAGGACTAGAAGTAGAGTTTTCTAAGGGAGAAGATGCGAAGAAAGCGTTAGCAGCTGAATTTTTCATTTACAGCATGCGGGATGGTAATACCAGACGGGAAGTGACCATTCCAATGAATACGGCGGCCCACAAGACAAAGAACTCATCCAAGGGTATCATTAACTGCTTCGACCTCAGAAATGTTTCGGATGCGGAAATAGTGGACGGCCTCTCGGAGTTAGGAGTCACGGAGGCTCGTCGTATCAATACGAGAAAGGGATCGGAGGTGCGGCACACCAACAATATAATCTTGACATTTAATACAACCGACCTCCCAGCTACAGTTCTTGTCCGATATACTCGCGTCAAGGTGCGCAGATATATTCCGAATCCTATGCGATGCTTTCAATGTCAGCGCTTCGGGAACACCAAGCCTGCATGTCGCAATCGCCCCTCATGCGCAAACTGCTCGGCTACTACCCACACCGCAGAAAACTGTAGCGCCCAGGAGCCCTGGTGTCTTAACTGCGGGAGAGGACAATCCCCGCACACTTCGTATGACCGTTCCTGCCCCGTGTACATTAAAGAAAAGGAGATCCTTTCATTGAAATTTACACTTAACATTTCGTTTCGAGAAGCCCGAGACATGTACCTTAGTACACATCCAGAAATTTCTTACGCTGCCAAGGCAGCAACACTACCACCGATTAGAAAAAACCTATCCGCCCGGAGCAGTACGAACAGGGTAGTGCTGCTGTGCTGATAGGTCAGCTTGTAGCTCTGCTGCGATCATTTGGGGTCGCATGGCCCCCGCTGTCCCCTATGGCGACCGGAGAAGCCGTGATGGCGGAGGATGAAGCACAGGCCGTGGCTCCCGTGCGGGGGTTACCCGCCCAGGATACAGCCGCGGTCCCCCTTGAGTGTGATGGAAACTGGCAGGAGGTACAGAGAAAGAAGCGTCCAGGCAAGTCCACATCGTCCTCCCCACCAAAGTCCACTCCTTCTACCACGCCACCTTCGAAATCACCACATTCCACTTCCCATCCGTCCTCCAACCTCACCCCAGTCCCCTCACGCACCACCACCACCTCCAAATCCCTCTTATCCACATCCTCCCTTCCCAAACCCAATCCCCTTCCTGTGAGGCAGACCTCCCCCTCGCCCTCCACATCTGCTTCCGCACCTCCATCGCCTTCACGCAACTCCCACCGACCAATCCATATCTCCGATGCAAGGTTTCACTACCAGGAAGCTGAAAGGCGTGCCCGCGAGGCCAAACGAGCACGACTCACCCAGATGGAGAGGGTCCGGACGGGGGGCCGCCAAGGGACTGAGAAGTCTCTACCCCCAAGGCCAGCCACCCCGTTGCCGCGACGGCGAGTGGAAGGACCGGCTCCGCCGGGCAACGAGATGGGCCCCCCTCCGCCTCCACCCCGGCTGGGACCCCAGAAAAGGGGAATGCCGCTGTCGGGTTCCCCACCAGCGGAAGCGTCACCGCGCTCTCGCCCCAGGACCCAGTCGCTGGGACCTAACCTAAGTGAACCCTCGGAGTGAACATACTCCGTCCCTGTGCAGGGTACGAAGCTTTAATCCCCTACTCTCTTTTCTATACAGCGACCATTTATCGTGCAACTCCTTTTATTTCCTTTTATTATGTACATCTGAACAGGACCACCACTTTTAACTCTTAGACACTTTTATGGCATATACCAACCGTTTTACAATGGAACTGTACAGGTTTTAGAACAAGCGCCCAAGATCTCCAGATCATCTTGAATCGTCATGGCCCTGCGGTGGTGTGTATTCAAGAAACCAAGCTTCTACCTGAATGCACGGTTTCATTAAAAGGCTATATAGTAATTAAAAAAAACGTGGTGACAGATAGCGCAGCACACGGTGGAGTATTAATCGCAATCCACAACAACGTCCCCGTAAAAGAGCTCACACTGCGTACATACCTCCAGGCGGTGGCTGCACGTGTGCTTTTTGGCCGCCAACCAATCACGGTGTGCTCTATATATCTCCCTCCTATGAATGCGTTTCCCACCGCTGAACTCGGGCACTTGCTAACGGAGTTACCCCCACCGATCTTGCTTTTGGGCGATTTTAACGCCCACCACACGTGGGGATGCATTGACGTCAACACTCGTGGTCGCCATCTGGAGTCTTTTATCCTTCACGAATCACTATGCATTTTAAATACAGTACACATTTCTCCGCGCCTTCAGGCAACACCTCCGCAATAGACCTCAGCCTCGCCAGCCCACAGCTGACTGAGTGCCTTGATTGGCCTGTAGACTCCGATCCATTGGGAAGCGACCATTTCCCGATCTGGTTACGATATCTGGACGGTACAGTTTTAGGCCCACGTCCGCGACGATGGAACTTCAAGAAGGCGGACTGGGATAAATTTCAGGAAAGGACTGAATCCGCTTTCTGCTCTGAAGCAGGGTCTCCACCACTTCCAGTAGCGGTTTTCACTACACGTCTGTTGGAATGTGCCTCTGCAAGCATCCCAAAGACCTCTGGATATCCTCGTCGCACCCCTGTCCCATGGTGGACAGAGGAGTGCAGGGACACTATACGTGCTAGAAGACGCGCGTTCAGAAACTTTAACCGTAACAGCACCACCGTCAATTTAATAGAGTTCAGGCGGGCTTGGGCTCTCGCCCGGCGCACCATGCGAGAGGCCAAACGTGCTTCATGGCGTGAATATGTCGGCTCACTAAATCGCTCTTCACCAACCTCCCTGGTTTGGTCTCGCATCAAACGAATCTCTGGCCGTTTCAGTGCAGTCCCGCTTCCCACATTGACCATTGGCGATCGTGAAGTAACTCATCCCGCTGACGTAGCCAACGAGATTGGCATTTCCCTGGCCAACGCAAGCAACGCCGGTAACACCGAACCACAATTTATACGCCACAAAGCCCGCTGTGAAGCAATCCCGATGGATTTCTGAACCACAGAGCATCTATCGTATAACCGGAGTTTTACCCATGCTGAGGTAGTATCGGCCATTAACACCCTACGTAGTGTTGCCGAAGGACCAGACGAGGTGCATAATGAGTTGTTGCGACATCTGCCTTCCTCTGTCGTCTCAGAGCTTTTACGCACCTTTAACTACATATGGGAAAACGGCGAATACCCTTCCACGTGGAGCCAAGCTACAGTGGTCCCCCTTTTGAAGCCTGGTAAAACTGGTTCAAATCCCTCTCTCT